>JAJPUD010019865.1:0-25744 GCA_023553655.1 Myrmecobius fasciatus
CAGGACGATTTCAGAGAGCCCTGGAGAGACTTGCATGAATTGATGCTGAGTGAAACGAGCAGAACCAGGAGATCATCATACACAGCAACAACAGTATTACATGATGATCAATTCTGATGTCCATGGCTCTCTGCAACAAAGAATTGTCTCAAACCAGTTCCAATTGTTCACTGAAGAAAACCATATACACCCAGAGAGAGGGATATGAAATATGGCCCGCAATGTAACATTTTCATGATCTCTATTGACGTTTGCTTGCATTGTGTTGCCTTTCTCTGATTTTCTTTTTTTTTTCTTGTAGATAGGATTTTTCTTGCATAACTTGTCAAGTATTTTAACATTATTAACATGTAGTAGACTTCCTGCCATCTAGGGGAGGGGAGGGGACTGGGGGTAAACTTTGTAATGGAAAGCTTTGTAAAGATCAATGCTGGGGAACTACCCATGCATGTTATACAAATAAAAAGCGTTAATTAAAAAAGAAATGTAGATCACAACCCATCCAAAAAAAAATGAGAATTATAACCTAATTGTCTGCTCAGCTAATTTAGTAGTTCCCTTTGTGGTCTAATCAAAGAGCTGTTTGCACCTCATATAGGGTTAAATACTTCATTAATATCATGTGATTGCATTCTGGGCCTTCTATGACTATATCAGCTGAAGTTCTACTGAAGGAGGAATTCAGTATCTTATAATATAATACATTTATACAATAATGCAATTAATAAAAAAGTTAACTTGAGGACAAAAAAAAAGCAAAATTTACAAGTGCTTTCTAAATAGTTCTACCAATCTATAACTTCAACAATATTGTATTAGTCTGCACATATAAGATTTATTCTTTTTTTCATTTAATTAAAAAGTATAGATATTTTCTCTCTTTATCTTACCTCATCATTTTCGAAGGGAAAAAAGAAAAACAAAATCTTTTTAGAAAATTCTCACATTGGCCTTGTCAAAAAATTCATTTCTCATTCTGCATTTTGAGTTCATTTTCTCTCAAATAGTGAGTAGCATTCCTTATCATTAACTCACAGACATAATGGTTGATTATTATAACATTCAGAGTTCTTGGGTTTTTCCAGTTTTTTTTTTACAGTGTTGTTATTATAGAAATTGTTCTCCTATTTCTCCTCATTTCATTCTGTATTATTTCATGTGTCTAGCTTTCAAAATTCCTCTAAAATTTGTTTCTTAGGACATGATTTTATTTTATAGCATCACATGCCACAGTTTGTTCAGCCATCCTCAAACTGTTTATCACTTTTCTAATTGCCTTCATATAAAGAACTGATATAAATGGTTTTGTATTTTCCTCTCAATTCCTTTGCAGTATGAGCTTAGTAGTGACACAAGTGTGTGAAAAAGCATACACAATTTAGCATATTTTAGGCAAAGTTCCAAAGTGGGTCAGAATAAATGAACTAATAGTTTCTTTACGCATGCATTAATGTGCTTTTTCTCTATAACTGTTCCACCACTTGCATTTTCCTTTTGTTTCTTTCTCCTTCAACTTTGCTATTCTGATAGGTGTAAGGTTCAAATTCTCAAGTTATTAGTGATTTGTAGAATTTTATGATTTCTGATAGCTTGGAATTCTTTTTATAATCTACCCACCTATACATTTTACCAGAGTTAATTGATTTGACAATGGTTCTCATTTTAAATTTGAATCAATTACATATATTGTAAATAAAACCTTTGTTGGAGAAATTTGTTGCAAAAATTTTACCCCTTATCTAATTATTGCTCATCTACTATTAGCATCATTGGTTTGGTTTGCAATACTTTGAATAATTTTGATTCCATAAACTTAAACTTTCTGTCATCTGAAAGTTGTATCTATTATATGTTATTGAGTTCTTTGGAAATGAACTCCATTTATCTACTGCTTTGAAAGGTATATGAACTCTTTTTAGTTGGGGTTATATTGACTCTTTGTGACCACTATTTCTTTTTAAAATATTTATTTCCTAATTTTAAATATTCACTTACTATCTTTTTAATACTACAATCTAGAATTTTGCCAAGCTAAAATCATTATGTCAAGTTTAAGACTATACTGTTCCTCTGTGATGTTCTATTCGATTGTTGTGCTTTAAACTCACCCAAACTGTATAGATGAGAGCACCCACTTAACATCCACCTGTCAGTTGACTTATTATCTAATTTTCTAGAGTATAAACCTGTCCCAGTTTAGAAGAAATATAAGGTACCACATTCAAATAATTATACTTGGTTTGGTATCAGTGCGGATCATGCCAATCATATGTTCAAGAATTACTGGTGGTTCTCTATGAGCCCTAAAGTCAAATTTGTATTTCTTTGGTTGACATTCAAATTCCCCACAATCTAGAAGCAGTTTACATTTCAAGTCTTATCACCTACTATTCTCTGCCATGAATTCTTTCTAATATTTCTTTGATATTAGGTAGTATGTTCTAGTAAATAAAGATAGGGGAGGAAAAATACCACAAGATTTGGGGTCAGAAGACATGGAGTCAGTTACTAGTTCTTTCACTTATTATGTTTTTGATTTTGGCCAAGACACTTCCTCTCTGTTTCCTTTTATATATCAAATTAGGAGATTGGACTAAGTCTTTTTAAAGTCCATTTTATTTTTCCATTTATGATCTTTTACTGCTGCTTTATCTTGTTTCAAACACTGGACACTATGACTGAAATCTCCTTCCTGTTCTTCACCAATTGAAATCCCATGTATACTTAATGACCAACTCAAATGCCCAAGAAACCTTCACTCATTGCTGCTCTTCCTACAATGGATAGTAATGATTTTTGACCTGCCATAGCACTCATTTAAAATATATTCATGATATATTTTAGTATATCAGTTACCTCTCATTGACATTTTTAAAATTCATCTGCCTATTAACGAAGTGCCATTAGGGATGTGTGTAATGTAAACTCCGTATCTTACTTATTTCCTAACACAGTGCTCTTTATAAAGAAACTTAAAAGTAGTTGCCAAACTGAATTTTACTATGCTCTTCACATTGTTCATAAAACAATGAACACTGTTTAGAACAGCTGAAAATTAGAAGGAATTTAAGAGATCATCTGTAATCTCTTCCTTACTTTGCCAAAGAAACTAAGTTCCTTTGTGACCAAAGCTTATAATCTTATTCTGATAACAATTCTCTCATTTTTGCCCTGAACATGAATTCCTACTTTGGCCCTTGTCCAATATCTCATTTCCTTTAATTCTGCTATATTGCTATGCTCTGATCAGTCTTTCCAGAAAAAAAAAAATTTTGCCCCAAATCTTTGTCTTTCTGGATGGATATTTCTATTGATCAGAACCTCCTTGATATGAACTGCCTGCTGGCCTATGAATGGAGTTTATTATATGCTGCCACATCTGTGATTAACTACATCTTCCTTCCCAACAGATACAGACACACACACAGATACACACACACTTTTGTTGTTGTTATTGTGTTTTTTCTATTTTCCCAATTTCCTGGACTACCCATTTGGTGAGCTTATTTGCTCACGTTCTGCACATACCTGGACTGGTCGTCCCATTAACTTTGCAAATGCACAAGAAACATTTTCACATAAACACACACACACACACTCACACTCTATAATTCCCCTTCTCTCCCTCTCCTTTTCTTCCCCTCTCCTCCTCTCCCCCTTGCCTCCCCATCTGTCAGTTTTTGTTTATGTGACGTCCAATTTGTCAAAGTCCAATTTAGAAATAAGACTATGCAGAATGAGACAAATTTTCAAACACAATGTGAATTTATCTTTCTCTACAAGAGAGGGCTACCATTGTTTATTATGGAGTTTGTGTGGGTAATGAGGGATGGTGAAGGAGTCAAAAGAAAAGGAAAATAATGTGAAGGAAATATTTGAAAATACAGAAAAGGGCATGTATATTACTCCTTTTCTGGTCTTCATATATTTAAATGTTAGTGGTTATTGATATTTAGCAAGTTCATAATTTTAAAAAATGAAAACAAGTTGTGGGGTACTCAGAATACTTTCCCTCGTGATTATTTGAAGGGGAGAGAAGTTAAGGAAGTCAGAGGAAGCATGTGTGGATACTACATACCATGTACGACAAACTATTGGGGTCATTTCAGGGGATGTGATTGGCAATCTTCCTAAGATGAAGACTTGAATTAAAACATCATGACAGTGGACTTAAAGAGCCTAGAATGTTCCCACTGTGGCCCTTGAGCTTGTTGTGATGACTTGTTCAAAGCTGTAAAGAGCAGATTACTTCAGGAGCAATACATTGTGTCATATAATAAGGGTCTTAGGGTCTAGCAAGTGCTATGACTCAGTGGCTGATCTAGTCAATGGAGGGATAAAAGCAGTAAGTTGACCCTATTTACATCAAATTTAATTTGATAATGGTATATCGTCTATGTTCTGTACTGAGAATTTAGATGAATTTGTGAAACACCCATGGAAAAAGTACTTGTTATTTGCAGTGACAGTCTCTTTAATTCCATTTGTCCTATTACCAGACTAGAAGCTGAGCATACGTTGTCTTTTACCAGGATCAATATCTTATCTATTCAACTCCTTGAAATGAGCTTTCATTATCCAGGCAGTATTAGAGCAATGACTTGCAACTTTTATTACCTCTCCTATTCCCTGCTAGGTTGTATTGGGAACTTTCCATAAGTGATATAGACATATAAGAGAAACAGGTTACCTTCATCCTAGAAAATTAATCACTAAAAATTAATGATTAAGTATTTTTGAGAGTTTCAAACTTATAGCATTTAACTGGTCTTCATTTTAGTAACTACCTCCCATAATGAATTGTCCTTGGAGTTTAGACAATAAACCTTATTATGAAACTTCATAAATACATATACTTATTTTACATCTGCCCATACACACACAGGCTTTTCATGTAATTGAGGTAGCTTCAAAACATTCAAAAGATTTTAGTCATAGAATCTGAGCAGCAAGTGATCTCAGAGACCATGTGATTGAACCATCTCATTTCACCTCAGTGACTTTAATTTGGAAAGCTAGGTCATTCTGCTTCAAATCCAGTATTCTTAGAACTATATCATAAAACCTGTCTTCTATTGTGGCTTTTTCATAATTGCCTTGACAGATGCAGGTTGATTTGGTAGCCATCTCATTCTATCTAGCCTGATGCATATCTTCCCACCCATAGGAAGCAGTAACAAAAACTAAATCAGAGTTCCTAATCATTAATACTCTATTCTAAAGAACAATTTAATACTGAGACTCAAAAGAATTTCAAAGGACATATATAGCTATTATATATCTACATATCTATATATAAATATATCTATATCTATATATTTGTTTTTCCCTAAACAACCCACATATAGCTCTGTGTGTCTCTTTTCTTTAGATTTTTCCAACACAAATGGTTTCATTAGGGAACTTAAGTGTCTATCCCATAACAAAAGCTAAACTAAATTTTACAAACTGTGCTTCTCCAGGACTGTGACCTATCAGCTGACATGAATAAAAATTCCATGACATAATTTAGATTCTAGCCATTTTCCTCCTCAGGTACTAAATGTTAAATGGAAAATATGTATATATATATTGTATGTAACAACTTTTTCTTATGGAATTAGATATAATTTTCTAATTGTTCCAAAATTTCCATTTCTCTAACAATTGTTCCATAATCTCCAATGCTTGAGATGAGTACTAGTGGGTTTTGTCACTTAAGTGCTGGAAGGTCAGATTTATTTGGTATATCCCACACTACTAGTTTCACTAAAATTTTACTGCTTGCTGTGATGTAGAACCTCATCCAGACTACCCAATCTAACACATACTTTAGATGAGGATTCTTGTTTGAAACAAGTATGTATAAGCCTACTTCAAGTACCATTACTTTAAAAGACAAAGCATTGTTTTCTGATATGTATATGATTGAACTTCTTTAAAAAAAAAAAGAATAACAAGGTCAAAGTCATAAAAAAGCATAGGATCACCTAAGTAAAAGATCCCTACCACTATCAAACCCATAACTGTAAATTTTGTTCCCTAGAGCATAAACATACACACACGCACACACACACACACACACACACACACACACACACACAATCATAAGGCAAGTACTTTAAAATGAAAGAAGTCTGTATAAAATATATTTACTCTTACCTCTGACAAATTGTATGATGCCCAGGGAAAGAAATTTAAAATCCTAAAATTACCTTTATTATTCAAAATTGGTAGTTAATACATGAAGTAATTTTGAACAATTTATGGGAATAGAAGGAAAGGTAGGAGGATTTTTAACTATATTATCTTCTAGATGTTGAAGGGTTAAATGTTTTAAATGTTTCTACTTGTCTAAATTTTAGTTCCCCAGATAAAAGTCCCAGTCATCACTCCCTTTCATAGATCTTGTCTAATATAACTCAAATAGTATTGAGCTTGAAATAGAATGAGTTTCCCTGGTTGGCTTAGAGATCTGTAATAGTGAGGTTGATTGCTTAATTTTCCTTATACTGAAAAGAATCCTATGTAAGACCAACCTGAGATAATATGATTTTATTTACAACTATAATATGTTCTGAGCACGATTCAATGAATTCCTATCATTTCTAAACAACATAATGCTTTTTAAAAAGCATTTTAAAAAGAAACTATATTTATTGCTGCAACCTAATGGACCTTTGCTAGGATTTTCTTAGAAACTATATCCAGGTGAAAAAAAAATCAGTAGAACCATAGTGTCTCTATATTCTCTTGGCCTATCACTTTCATGAAGTGCTCATGAAGGTGTAACTGTTTTCTGATTAAGCTATTAAAATACCCTTCAAGTATTTATTTCTTGATTCTTTCTTTATTCTACTTAGGAGACTATTTCTCATTAGCCAAGATATCCCAGTGAAACTGTGGAAACCTGAGGCTACAACATTACTACAATAGACTTAGCCCTAGGCAAACTATTAACTCAGAAGTATAAATCTAACACTGTGAATTTCAGAAAGCATGATTGTCTGTTGAGGAAGATAATTCCAGGATGGTTGACCCATTAAGCAGTACTGCCCACATGTAAAGTTGGCACTGTACATCGGTTTGTTTTGCTTTGTACTCCGAGCTATCACTTCCAGATATCCTTTTTAAACATTATATTTCTGATTAATTTTTACTGAGTTGGAACCATCCACCTCTGCCTTTATCACAAATTAGCTTCTAACCTTAATTTTACCAAATCTACATGCTTCTTAAGGCTAAGTGCTATTGAAATTTAGTAAGAAAACCTTAGCCTATCTTACAAAAAGTCATTAATATTATCTTGTTTCATCATCAGAAAAAGAAGGAAATTATTTAATAAAGAGACTTTATTAAAGTCCTGGCTTGATGAAGTATATCTACCAATAAGTATTTATTTAGCACCTACCATTTGTCAGAGTATGGAGAGGAGAAAGAGGGAAGGAGAGGGAGAGGAAGAAGAAGGAGAGGAAGAGAGGAACAAATGGATTGAGGAAAAGGGGGGAAGGAAGGGAGAAAGGGGAGTAGAAAACAAAGAAGAGGAAAAGAAGAAACAGATTTAGCACTTAAGGTGTATTAGGAAAAACAAAATATCCATGTAACTAAACACAAAATAGAGATAGAATAAATGTGTTTTTTTTTCTTTTTTCTTTCTTTTATTTTACTGTCTTATTTTTTTCTGGTTGTACATGTACATTGATTTAAAAAATACACATTTTTGAGGGCAGAGCCAAGATGGCGAACTGCAGACAGCATTCTCTGTGAGCTCCTGAGACCTTCCCTGAGACCCAGAAAAATTGAGCCTCTGAACTGGTTCAGGAGTGAGGGCTCCACCAAACACTTGGACTACAACGCACTTCTATCAACAATCTACTTTGAAAAAACTCCGGAGAAGGTTAGTCTCAGGGGAAATCGGCCGCTGTCCCCAGTCAGACACCAGAGCACCTGTGGTGGAAGTAGGGCTGCAAAAGAGGCGGATTTTAGGCACCCAGGAAGCCCCTGGGAGAATCCTGGGCAACTTTGCTCTCCTTGCGGGCAGGTGCTTTGGCAGATCTGCCTTTGGTAAAGGGTGGATTGAGAGCAGCTGAAAACGTGGTCCTAGTGCAGATTTAGCTGCCCAGCCTCAAACCAGAAGTCAACTCAGCAAACTGCCCCAGAATAAATTGAAACTTTGGCAGAATTCCCTGCTGGTGACTGATACCTCAGCTAAAAATCATGAGCAAGAAGCAGAAGAGAGCTCTCACCATAGACGGCTTTTACGGAGAGAAAATAGAGAAGTCCCCAGATCCTGACATTCTGAAAACAATCCCAGATGAAACCACAAAGGCGGACTTAAGCTGGCCTCTCTTTCAGAAGGCTTACCTGGAAGATTGCATAAAGAATCTCAAAAGAGAGCTAGAAGAAGAATGGGGAAATAAACTGAGATCAGTGCAACAGAGGTATCAAAAACTGGAAAACAGGACTGGTGAATAGGAAAAAGAAAACAATTCACTGAAAAACAAAATTGGTGAATTGGAAAAAATCACCAATTCATTGGAAAACAAAAATGGTGAATTGGAAAAAATCACCAATTCACTGGAAAATAAAAATGGTGAATTGGAAAAAAACAACAATTCACTGAAAAACAAAATTGGTGAATTGGAAAAAGACAACAATTCACTGAAAAATAAAATTGGCAAAATGGAAAAAGAATGCATTGAATCAAGAAATTCAATTGGCCAGCTACAAAAGGAGCTAAAAAAGATAACTGAAGGAAATAATGCTTTAAAAATTAAAATTGAACAAACAGAAGTAAATGACTCAATAAGACTTAAAGAAAAATAGACTAATTATTTGGTCTTGCTCTCCTGAAACTTCAAAGTAAAAACTGCATTTCTTATTGATTTTGCTCTTCATGTAGAGTAATGAATGGAGTTTAGATATGAAAAGAACCTTTTTTCTTAAAAAAAACTTTGGCTTTCCATTCCATTCTGTATGCTTCCTCTTGACACCTGAATGCTCCATTTTTGTTCTCTTTTCTACCTTCTATGTATCTGATATCTAACTACGTGTTTTTCACTATATTCACCCTGTTAAAGAGCTCAGTCACTTTTAAGGCTTAGTTTGGAATCTCATTATTATTATTATTATTATTGACCTTTATTAGTTACTTTTAACACATCTCAACTTAAGATGTTCTTTTTGCTGTTGCTGAATCATTTCAGTCCTGTCCACGTCTTCATTTACAATTTTCTTTTTTTTTAATTAAAGCTTTTTATTTGTAAAACATATATATAGGTAATTTTTCAACACTGACCCTTGCAAAGCTTTCTGTTACAAATTTTTCCCTGCAGTTTTCTTGATAAAGATGCTAGACTGGGCAGCATTAACAAATGAAAAACTAAAGAAAACAAATTAAATAATTTGCCCAGGGTCTTACAGCAAGGAAGTGTCTAAAACTATATTTGAACTCATGAAGATGAGGAGTTCTAATTCTAACTCTAGTACTCAATCCATGTTGCCACCAGGCTATTTTAAGACATTTTTATCATACAAAATTCACAGTGTCTAAAACTGAACTTTCCCATCATACTATTAGGATGTATCATCTCAATTTCCCTAACTCTTATCACTGAAAGAATACAACTATTTTTACAGGCACTATTATGAGAAGATGTATTCTTAAATTTCTCCTTCATTCTACATATCTAATGTATTATCATGTCACTTCCTTTGAATTACTTTTCAGATTTAATCATATTCTGTTCTGGTTATCATCACTGGAAACTTCTTCTAATAACCTTCCTGAATCTATCTTACAAAATATGTCAACTCATTTTCCTGAAATACTGCTAGTCACATTGAATTTTCTTGCTAGGATCTAAAACAGAAATTTTAAAAGATTCTAAAAGAGGAATCTAAAGTAGATATTTGCTATTTTTCTAATCAAGTCCCAAATCCCCATTTTTGCATGAAACAATTTTAATAAAATGGTCCCAGAAATATTATAAAATAATTTAATAGGCACTTAACAGTTCTCAAAGTACCTTATGATGAATCATTTGAGATAGGGATTATTTTCCATATTAGGAAATTGAAGGTCATAGAGAATGATCTTTTCAGAAATGATATGGATCATAAATAGTGGGTTCAGATTTTGGGATCTAGCTATCCTTACTCTTAAATTCAATGTTTCTATGCACATTTTTCAAGCATCTTTGTTCTTTGTTCATCTACTCTTTCAAGTAGATCTTCCAAACTTACAACCGAGATTCATTTCTATCTGATACATGAGGTCTTACTATATCAGTTGCCTCCACCTTATCCAACTCCCACATTTCTACATGGAATAACTTCTCTTTGGAAAAAAAATAAAATCCTAACTTTCAGATTAATTCCAACTCTTAATTAATCCATGAAGAATTTTACCCTCGCCTAGTAGGAGAAATTCTCTTTCATAACACTAAAGAACCTCCTCATCAGGAGACTCATCACTTGGCAACCTGCCATCAGCCTTGTTGCTCAGACTCCATAAGCACCTTCAATATTGTCTGTCCCTATGATTGAAAAGTGAAATAAAGAGTTTCTCTCAAAGCTTCTATTTAAGGAAGAGACCCACTGCAGATATCTCTTCATTTCTCACTGTTACATTCGTTTTGTCTACTCCATTATTCTCCATGTTTGGTACCTTCTCCTCCTCACCCTTCTCCCATCTCAGTTTTTCAACTTTTTTGCATGTGGTCTTCCTCCATTAGATTGTAGACTCCTTGAGAGCAGGGATAGTATTGTATTTTTCCTACTTGTTGCCCTAGTACTTAGCAAAATGCCTGCCACTGAATAGGTGCTTAATGAACATTTGATTGACTTCTAGTATTTGTCCCCTTTCTACCTCCCAAACTAATCCATGCTGGTCCCTTTTATGTTTTCATCAGAACTTAATGTCTATTTTATTTGAGACCCTAAATAGTTAGATGTATTTATATGAATTCATTGAACAAATCATTTGTGGCATATATTCTGGCTTTGTATCATTCTCTGAGATTTTTTTTGGGGGGTAAGTCAAAATCCAATAAGAAGCCTGTTACAACCTTTCTTTTTATCAGCCACAATGCCTATGTAAGAAAGACACATTTACAAAGTATATTGTAGTACAGAAAATACTGGATATGAAACAGCAGAGACCTAAACTCAAATATTAGCTCTGATACTTATAAAATGTATGCAAACATATGCATATGACTTTTAGATAAATCACTTAATTTCTCTAATGCTCAGTTTATCCATCATATATTGATAAATTTAATGTGTGTCTCACTGCAGTGATACAAGGTTAGGATGAAATAAAATGTAATGAAATGGTGAAAAAAGTGCTGCTTTGAACACATACTTTTAAAAAGCAACTTAAATCTATAGATTCACAAAATTTTTAGCTGTTTAAATTGTAATTTATGTAAGAGAAAACATTTTTTGTGTTAACTATTCACTCTTTTCTAATTATGCTGAAAAAAATATCTTGGGAGCAAAACATATATGAGATGCTATATTGAACTCAGAATTTGATGCAGTCTTTTTTCTGAAGCACTTCCAGTCTAAATTAATTACAGTAGCTAGTTTCCTAGTAAGCTAGGAAGTCAAAAAAAATTTTTTTTTTCAGAATGAAAAGAAGCTTTGTACTTCATTCCTTTTAATGACAGTTAAGATTTATTATTTCCTAGGAAAGTTGTTTCTTTTATCACTTAACGATTTTTGTAATCTCTAGTTTTGTTTTTTTTCCCATAAATTGGACTCTTTCACATCCCTTTTCCTGGTTGAATTTCCTATCCTAATATCTTCCTTTGTATGATTCTGTTGTGAATTTTTTTTGGTTGAATAGCAGCCCTGCTGTGAGGATATATACATGAACAAAAACAAAAATCTGCAGATTTGAAAGAATCATGTAATTGCTTACATAACTAAATAAAGGATACTGCATTTAACACTTTAAAAGTGTTGGATAGAGTTTGCTTTTCCTTGCTTCAGTTCACCCTCTTTTCTTTCTTGCTGGCAATAGCCTTCTAATTCTTCTCCCTTTCTCAAGACTCTCCCCACTCTTATATAACCTTCCCTCATCTGATTTAACAGATAATAACTATCAAAATTTATGTTTCTTAAGCACCTATCTGATTATATCACCTCCCTATTCAATAAACTTCAACAGCTCCCCACCAACTACAGGATCAAAAATAAAATACTCACTTGATTTTTAAAGCCCTTTATCACTTGTTTCTTTCCATTTTTTCCAATCTTCTTACATTTACTTCCTTCCATATATTTTGCAGCCCAATAATACTGATTTCCTTGTTCATTCCAGTACACTACTATATCTTTAGTTAGCTTCTGACTATCCCTTATGCCTAGAACTACCACCCTCTTTATTTCTAACTCGTGGCTTCCTCGTGAAGTGATAAAAGAAACAACTTTCCTATGAAATAATAAATCTTAACTGTCATTAAAAGGAATGAAGTACAAAGCTTCTCTTCATTCTGAAAAAAAAAACCTATATGGTTAATGGATAGAGAACATGGAATCAGGATAATATTAGCTCATATTTTCTTGTAGCACATAGGAAGTCAATGTCTTTGGTCAAAACAATTAAGATCTGAGTTCTCCTGAAAAGAATAAAAGCTACTCATTTCTTGTAGATCTAAACTGATAAAGAAAATTTACACACTAGACTTCTTTTCTACTTCAAATCATTCTTTTTAATACTGAGACAATATCAGTAGTGTTACAATTTTTCCCAGGCAAACACAGTTTATACTACTGAAATAACAAGTAGGGACCCTTTTTTAAAAAATGCATTTATTTGGGCATAGGAGAATTTTTCACAGCTTTTTGGTTATTTATTTTGACAGTGGCAAAATAGTAGGAAATGGACTATTTGAAATCAGTGGTCCAAGTTTCAAATGGCAATTTTAATATTTCTTAGCTGTATAATAAGGGAAATTGATTAAACTCACACGAACACAATTTACTCATTTGTTAAAATGACAATGTTGAACTAGATGGCTTCTAAGGTGTCTGCTATTTCTAATTCTATGATCATATCAATTTTGTTTGATTCCCATGTGCAGTTATAACACTAGTAGCTGAGAAATATTATTTCTCTGCAGAAAGATATCAATCATTTTTTCATGGTTACTCTTCACATCGTTAACAACTTCCTTTTTTTACTTTTATCAATAGAAAGATGGGCTTTGACTGTGTATATATACCAACAGTCCATGGATCAAAGAAAAAAGCAAAAATTCTTTGAATTGCCTAACTGGAAAGAATGCTAAAATTCAGGGATGTAGAAGAGGTTTCATTCCAGTATTTGAGAATTGCTGCATCAGTAGAAGATACTGAATCTAAATAGTAAGATTTAAGGCACAAACACGCATGTGCACGCGTGAGTGCACACACACATTCTAGATTTACTTGAAACTATTTTTAATCCAGTTCTGCCAAATTTTATTTTTTTTAATTTCAGTTTGCTTATTTCCCTCTTTTATTTTTTTAAGATTTCTCATTTATTTTATTGTTTTCTTTTTCTGGTTATACATGTACATTATTTTTTAAATACACATTTGTTTTTTTAATTATGTTGGGAGAGAAAAATCAGAATAAAAAGAAAAAACCACGAGAGGGAAAAAAAGAATAAAAATGGGGAAAAAAGTGAACATAGTATGAGTTGATTTACATTCAGTCTCCATGGTTCTGTCACAGGATCCAGATGATGCTTTCTATCCAAAGTTTATTAGGATTGCCTTGGATCATTGAACTACTAGGAAGAACCAAGTCTTTCATAATTGATTACCTCACTAATATAGTCCTGATTCTATTATTTTGCTCAGCCTCATTTTATGTATATCTTTCTGGGTCTTTCTAAAATCAGCTTCTTTATCATTTTTATAGAGCAATAATATTCCATTATTTTCATATATCATACCTTATTCATCCATTCCCCAATTGGTGGGCACCTACTAATTTTCTTGTTGCCACCACAAAAAGAGCTGCTACAAACATTTTTTGCATACATACTTTTTCTTCCTTTATCATTTCCTTAGGATATATACCCAGTAGTAGCACTGCAGGATCAAGGAGTATGCATAGTTTTATAGCCCTTTGGGCCCAGTTCCAAATTGCTCTCCAGAATGGTTGAATCATTTCACAACTCCAACAACACTGCACTAGTGTCTCAATGTTCCTACATCCTCTCCAACATTTATCATCTTTTCCTGTCATTTTAGTCAATCTGTGAGGTTTGAAGTAGTATTAAATTTTCACTTCTCTAATCAATAGTGATTTAGAGCATTTCTTTTATATTAACATAGGTGGCTTTAGTTTCCTCACCTGAAAATTATTTGTTCACATCCTTTGACTATTTATCAATTGGGGATGCCAAATATACAATGGAAGAAGTTTTAGATAAATCCCCTTTCCTTTCTGCCCCTCAATTTCCTCTTTTATCAACAGATGTTAACAATACTTCATTGCCTATCTTATAGAACTATTGTGCTTTACTTTTCACCCAGTATTAGCACTGCTGGATCAAAGAGTATGCATGGTTTTATAGCCCTTTGGGCACAGTTAATGCTTTGAATTATGTTGGGAGAGAAAAATCAGAATAAAAAGGAAAAACCACAAGAGAGGAAAAAAAAGAATAAAAATGGGGGGAAAAGTGAACATAGTATGCGTGGATACTTAATGCTGAAGGGAAGGGAAAGGAACAAATTATTCAGCACTCAATAAATAAGCACTAAGGGTTCCATTTTGAACTTTAACATTATCTGGAAATAATATGAATTAGATAAGGTAGAACATTGGACAAAAATAAGTTAAATTTAATCATTTTTGAAGCAGAGAATAAAATATAGAGATGCTACATTCTATGATGATTGTATTGCTTCATATTTTAAGTAATTTTCAGGTAAACAATTCTTTCATCCAAATTATTGTATTAAGCTCCCTCCATGGCAATATACGTTATTATTATTACATATATGTTATTATAGATATTGGCAAGATATACATTATTATCCCCATTTTGTAAATAAAGGGAATGAGGTTCCAAACATAAAATTAGCTTACTGTCTCATCACTATCAAGTAATGCACAGCTAAATAAGGCTTTCCAAAATTAACCCAAATAAGGATTTGGTGTCATTTCTCATTCAATAGCATTTGCTGAATTACTCCTATTTAGGATCCCCTAGTATTGCACAATCAGCTTCTCACCATTCTTATGACCACTTTTCACAAATGATGGTTTAAGTAAAATAATAGCCATTTCTGTACAGTGAAAATTTGCTTGTCTGATAATGGAGTGAATGATCCCATAACAACTACATTTTCAGATTTACTTCACAGCCATGCTTGCTAATGTACAGTAAAAACTCTAAACTTTGAATGGCATAAAAGTTCCTGATTTCATTTCACTTTTTGTCCATACCTAGTGATTTATTGCTGAACTTTAGATAGCTGTTCTTCCTCCTCCCCATTTGATATAATAATAAAAGCTGGCAACCAGGGGAAGAAATAAAAAAAAAATATATCCATTATAGAATTTTCCTCCATTGAAGTACTACTTCAGTCTTTTATGGAGTAGAGGGGCCTCTGGGTCTCAAAGACTATACCATTAAAATGCCAGGTTTAATGGACTTCAGTTATATTCAGAATGACTTCAAGAATAGTTACAGTATTATAAATTTAGTGTTGGAAGGGACCACAGACACTATCAAATCCAATCCTTTCAATTACTGAGGCACAGAGTGTTTAAGTTACTTGCCCAGGATCACAGTCTCTTTTCTGATGACCAGTCCATGTATGTGTAGGTAGACTCATCCTCAGTAACTTGGCCAAATGGTGTGAATTTTTAGGTAATGGGGAATCATGAAACAATGAAAAATATAAAAAGGTCCTCAGTTTCTCCATCAACTTTTCTCTTCTTCAGGCAGGGTATCCAAGAGACATGAAAGGAATGAAAATAATCACAACACTTATTAGGATTTTTGATTTAGAGATGGAAAATATCTTAGAAGCCTTCAAATCCAATTGTGTTATCTTACACATGTTGAAACTATGACTTGGGGAAAACCATTTGTTCAAACTCTTATAGTAGTAAGTGAAAGAATCAGAACTAGAATTCAGGTGCTCTTTCCATTCATTACATCAGGGAACCACTTTGTAAAATGTAATTTTTATAATATATGTATATAATACTACACACACACACACACATATATAGATATAAATTTATCATGAACATTAAAGAGGAAATAATAAAATAGGTGACAGTGCCAAATATCAATAGTCATCTTTCTTATCCTGTTTTTAGCCATCCCATGACAATATATCATTTATCTTAACCTTTGGATTTATGAAATGACAAAACTATTTTTTTTAAAAAATCTTTATAATTTTCTCAGTAGTCTTCCCTACTTTGAGTTACGGACTAAATCTATTGTAATTGAATATCCATATGTGAAATCCTACTTATTATTCACTATTCCACCCCATCCCTCAAATCTTTATTTTATATATAGAATGCATCCGAAAGCACTTGAAGAATTAAACATTTGCCTAGTGATGCTAAGGCAAGAAAATGAAAGCAAGGGCAGAATGGAGTGAAAAGGAAAGGGAGAATAGTTTTGTTTTCAGATGAGATTTACAAACAGATGGAAGCTAGATGAGGCTGAGAGATACAGGGAGGATTATCTTTAATCAAAGGGCTTCCTTTTCAGTTTCCCTCTAAATCTCATGATGAATGTTTGCAGCACTTTTTCTATTACTAAAATCGAGTTTACAGGTTCACATATTATATTTTTCTTTGTTTCTACCTGGTGCTCCTTAAATAACTACCATATTTGTTCTCTCCTATACTTACCCATCTATCATTTCCCTTTGTCTTCCAACATGCTGCAGCTGTTTGCCATTACTTTCTGTGTGAATTAAAAGTGCAATCCATAACCTACTATGCTTTCAGTAGTGATGATACTGTGAGTGTTGTCGTTTCTTAATGATTGTATCTGGGTTTTGCATGGACTGTTCTTGAAAATAAACCTGCTTTTATTAATTCCAATTGGTTTTCTGCTGTATCTTTTGATAATGCTTTCTGTTTGCTGCTGCTGTTTTTCATTCAGTTGGTTCTAATAACATTAATTTTTTTTTGTTTTTAATTTATGAATGTGTGAAAAACTAAAAATCTGGTGAATCCCACTTTTATTCCTCCAAAAATAATATTTCATTACTTAAATCTTAATTGTAATATGATTGATACAAATAATTGAATTATTGAGATTATAATGTCAGAAATATATATCTTATTGCAATGTCTCTAGGTATTAGAGTAGTTTCATTTACAGTGTCGGCGTTCCAAGAATTCTCAGCCTTGTCTTCATGGTACAGTAGATAGAATGATAGAATTGCAGTCTGAAAACTTGGGTTCAGATTCTGATAATGACCCTTCTTTGCTGTGCTACCTTGAGAAAATAAATTAACTGTTCTAGCGTTCAATTTCTACTTCTGCAAAATTCAGATAATACTTAATAGGATTGTTGTGAGTCTTAAATGACAAAATATCAAGTGTTTTGAAAACTAAAATACTATACATTTGTCAGCTATCATTCTCAGTCTTCTCATCATACTCTTATTCTTTGTATTATCTTTTGATGTATCACTGTAGGTAATAAATAAGAAGACATAGTGCTATTCATATACTATCATAAATGAATGTGATTGACTTTAACATTCATATAGATTCATAACTAAATATGTATATTTGCATATGCATATGAAGTTAATCGCTCCTTTCTTTGCTCTTCTTTAAACTGCCCAGCATATTCTTCTTCTTTTTGTGCATCTTTCACTGTGAATTTCCATTCACTATCTGTAGAGATCCAAAATTGGCTGAATGATGGAATGTGAAGATTTGTTTCTAATTGTTATTGACTTTCAAGAATGTCTTTAATGGAGTGTCCCCATGATCTGTTCTTCCCCCCCCACATTATTCAGCCTTGTGATCATTGATTCAATAAAGACATAGATTGTGATTTAATCAAATTTACAAATTTTATTTGGCACAAAGCTGGCACAAAGTAGAAATATTGGTTATTACTGCAGTGGTGTAAAAAAGATATCAAAAGATTAGAGCAATGGGGCATTTCTAACAAGATGAAGTTTAATAATTGTGAAGGGAGTTCAAAGGCTAGATGGCAGGTAGAATAAAGTATTTTTTAAAATATGTGGTAATTTGAGAGTACTACAAACTCAATATGGCTCAAAGTGGTCAATATTGTCACCAAAAACCGTAAACAAGACACCTCACATTATCTTAGGCAGTATTAGGATAGACATAGTGCTCAGAACATGGAAGTTCATAGTTTCACTCTGGGCTAGTTGTCACATCTGCTATATTGTGCTCAGGTTTAGAGACACTGTTTTAGGACCACATTGACAAAGTGGAGAATGTTTAGGGGAGTGCAGTGATGATAGTGAAAAATCTAAAATCCATACCATCTGATCAATTAAAGGTACTGGTCATTTTTCTCTTAAAAAGGGAAGAAATGATCTCCATTTCATTCTGTATATAATTTGTTTGCACATAATTATTTTCATGATGTCTTCCCCCCTTAGAATGTGAGGTCCTCAAGAGCAAGGACAATCATTTGCCTTTCTTTGAATTTCCAGGGCTTAACAAAATGACTAGGACATAGTAGACACTTATAACCGACTCAGTCCAACTTTTAATGTAAATATTCTTTATTTTTATTTTCTCTACTTCTCATTGACTCTACTTTCTCTTCTTTCATTTTCATGTTTAGTGTCATTAACTTAGCTATAACTGCTCTCTTCAAAGTCATGAAAAATAACCTAACTTGATAATCATTTAATACCTTTCTCTAAATCCATAACCATCTCCATCATTTTATACTCTTGATGTCCTATTCCTCCTGGATGTTCTTCATTTGGATTTCTATTATGTTGCTTTTTCTTTGTTCTCTTCCTGTCTAGTCATTTCTTTTTAATTTCTTTTTCTGGATCATCATCAATTTTATTCCCCCTAGATCTGGCTATATTCTCAAGGTTTGCCTTGTGATCCACTCTCTTTTCTATTATCTTTCTTTTAATAATTTAATCAGTGGCCACAGGTATAATTTTTTCATATACATATATATTCATATGATGAGTAAATATGTGTTTTAAATACCTTGATTTAAACTCTATGAGAAAAGAAATTGTTTTACTTTTCTTTTATTTCAAGAACCTGGTAAAAGATAAGTGTTGAATGAATCTCACGATCTCAGATTTAGTAGGGATAATACAGATTGTGTAAGCCATCATATCTATATATTTATCCTTTATCTAATGTCCTAAATAAGTGATCAGAAATCTTCCATTTATAATTTATTATTTTTATATAAATTATTAGCAATTATTATAATTTATTAACATTGTTACAGTTTTGATGCCTTTAAGTGTTTAAACATTTTCACTTGAAGCAAGTTTAATTCTCCTCTCCACCTTTCCCCAGTTGCTTTGGGCAACTCTTCAGCCAAGTATATTGTCTGATCCCTCTTCTGTGTATAGTTATTCTTATTCTTAAAGATGACTGTCATGCAGTCTATCTTGTGAATGGAAATAATTTTGGATTGTGCAGTTAGAGGGCCTAGATTTAATTCCTAACTTTTCTACTTAGTACAGTGTAACTACAGACAAGATACCAAATAGCTCTAAGATTCAGTTTCCTAATCTGTAAAAGGAAAACAATCTTTAGATTCCCTTTGAGGACCAAGTTTATGACTCTATGATCCCACAATTCATTTAAATTGTTGGCTGTGTTTAGGCTGAATTGTTCTTAAGAAAGAAAACATTATAAAAACTATAATTTCTACCAAATAATTAAATTTTTATTTAGTACTTATTATTTGTCCCAATTTTTCCATCATGTTGAATTTTCCCATTTCAAAGCTGACTCAAAAATTGCTGTATTATCTTTAGTTTCTAATCAGCAATCCATTTTAATCATCATCTGTAGTGATAGGGATCTCAATGCTTCTTGTCAAACAAAGTACAGGTGAATTTGTGTGGGTCATTGTGCCAATTCTAGGGTATTATATTAAATATAATTATACCTCTCTCAACCAAAAGACTTTCCATTTGTAAGACAAAGAAAAGAATACAAGATTGGATAGATAACATAATGAAATTGAAGGAGTTTTAGATCCTGGTTTCAACAAACTATTCAATGTGTGAATCTGAGTCAGTCACTTTGTGTTGCTGTGACTCTATTCTTTTTTGTAAAAAAGCTGTGATGATAACCTGCTTCTGACCTCCATTGCAGAAATATTCGTAGAATCAACAAATTCTAGAACTGGAAGGGGCCTTCACTGAGCAAAGTTTCTGAAATGCTGTGAAGTGGGATGCTACAGGAATATCAAGTATGTTGAGGTTTATTTGAAAGAGCTCTGCATGAACTCAGACTTAGAGGAAAAGCCTCAGCATCTTGGTGGAAACTGGAAGATAGATCAATCCATGCCCAGAAAGTGTATCTTATTAAATGGATTTTGAACCCTGACTGTGGCCTTTTAGTGAGGTCAGTTACCTGATGTATATTATAATAAGAACTAAGCAACATAAAATAAATAATAAAGGATAGCAAAGGAAATAAAAGGAGAGGAAAAAGAACCCTGGTATTTTCTTCTGAAGGTAGAAAATGAAATCACAAATCTCCTTTTTATACTAAAGTGGCACAAATGTCATTGTCAAAAAATGGTTCATGGCTGACTCAGGTGTATAAGGGAAGCATTGTAGTATAACATACGGAATTCAGGATTTCCAAAACAATTAGATTGGAAATCTCTTTCAGATTCCAGCTGTGTGTGACTTTGTTTATATCTCTTGGCATCTTTGTCAACTATAACAGGAATTATAATGCCTTTGCAAACACTGTACACTTTAAAACACTATATAAGAGAGAATGAGTTGGGAAGGCAAAACCGTGAATCAATCAGTAAGTCACTTGCAGCTCTTTCATGTTTATCTCCAAACAACTATAAAATAGTATCCCAAATGGCATCCTGGAAAAGTAGAACCAACAAAAAAAGATGAGATGGAAAATCTTTTAGGTCATTAAACTTCAGCAAGAAAAGTCTGTCTTATTTGGGTAAAAAGGAGGTAGAGTCTAAAATAGGAAATATCCCAGTATACCAGCAGGAAGTCCCATTGCAGGAAACCAATGGATATCCTGAGGTCCAGTATTATTGAGCAGGCAAATATTAACATCAGGACCTCTCCCATCCCCACATGCTTCAGGATAGTCAGGGGAAGGGGCAGGTTCTAGCATGATAAACCACTTTAGTGTACCTCTGGACAAGTAGGCACTAATTCCTACCAAAATTTGCCACATTTCAGTGTAACCTTAGCAAACAGGCAACCTCCAGCAGCCAGACCAATATTAACTTCAGCATATCCCCAAGGGAAACATCTAAATATCCCACTGGACTCAGCACACATCAGACACCATCATTCAGACCCAGGTGAATTGTCAGATTCCTACAGCATCCAACAGTGCAGCACTTGACATGAGGGACCCCTGTGGATCTTAGAATAGCCCCACTGCTGCTACAAATAAATAGTCAAGGCCTTTAGACATGGCATGGAAAACCAAAAATAGTACTTTTTCTACCCTGGCAGCAGAACTCAAATTTGAAAGGAAGGGAAAAGGCCAAAAATAACAACAAAAAATATCATCATAGAAAGTTTTTTTTATGGTAACAGGATAGACCAAGACACAAATTCAGATGAGGACACCAGTGTTGAAATACCTGTGGGCAAAATCCCAAATTAAAGTCAGGTCTCAAACACAGAAAGAACTTATAGAAGAGCTCAAAAGAAGGATAACATTCATATAAGAGAGGTAGAAAAAAATTAGGAAAAGAAATGAAAATTATAAAGATTAGTATATAAAAAATAGTCAACAGCTTGAAAAAAGAAAACAACTGACTTAAAAAGTAAATTGGTCAAATGGAAAAAGTGGCAAAAAAATCTATTAAAGAAAACAACTCCTTCAAGAGTATGATTGGTCAAATGGAAGAGGAAATACAAAAGCTAACTACAGTTAGATTAGATAAGTAAAAGCTAATGACTCTGTGACATCAAGAATCAATCAAACAAATTCCAAAGAATGAGCAAAATTAAAAAAAAAAAAAAAGTAAAATACCTCCTTGGTAAAACACCTGGCCTGGAAAATAAATCCAGGTTACAAAATGACAGAATCAATGTACTATTTGAAAATCAGATTCAAAAGTATGATCTGGACAGCATGTCTCAAGAAGTTATCAAGGAGCTGTTCTGGAACCAGAGGGCAAAACAGGTATTGAAAGAATCTACTAATCACCTTAGGAAAGAGATACCAAGATACATTATATCATATGAAATCATATCATATATACTTTATATATATATATATGTATATATATATATATGTATATATGTATATTTATTATAGTTCCAGGATACATTATAATTAAATTGCCAAATTCTCAGGTCAAGGAAAAAAATACTGCAATTAGGCAGAAAGGAATAATTTACATATTGGGGAGATATGATCAGAATTATGCAGGACAATATCTGAAACATCAAAAGTCATAAAACATATTCTACAAGACAAAAGAGCTAGGACCATAATCAAGAATCACCTGGCACAATTAAACATAATATATCAAGGGAAAAATGGTGATTCAGTAAAATAGAATAAATTCAAGTTTTAATAAGAAGAACAGAATTGAATTAAAAAATGGATACCAATACCAAGAGCAAAGAAAAGCCTAAAAAGAAGAGAAAAGAAAACATATAAGGGATTCAATGAAGCTGAACAATTTATATCTCTACAAGGAAAGATGATATTAACAATTCCTTTAACATTGGCAGAGGGTATAAGTACAAGGTGAATTTGAGGAAAGGATGTAGGAAAAGAATGAAAAAGAGGAGTACACTGGATACAGATGGAAGGGAGACATAGAATGGGGTAAATTATTTCACATGAAAAGACATGAAAAACACATTATATTACAGTAAAAAATGGGTAAGCAATGGGTATTGCTTGACTTATTCTCATCAGTATTGGCTCAGACTTGAAATAATATATTTAATCAATTGACTATAGAAACCTATCTTACTCAACTGGAAAGTGGAAAGGGATGAAATTAAGTAATGAATTGCATAGGTGAGAGAAGAGAGGGTATACTGGGGGAGCTGGTAGACAGAAATAAAATACTATCAGATGGAAAGAGTGAAAGGAGAGAAAAGTCAAATAAGAAAAAATAGGATGAAGGGAAATAGAGTTAGCATTTGTAACTATAAATGTGAATGGAATAAACTTTCCCATAAAATGGATAGTAGAGCATATAAAAAATTAAACTTTTACAATAAGTTTTTTAAGTGAAATACAATAAAAAGAGACATACAAAACAAATGTAAGAGGCTGGAGCAGAAACTATAATGATTTGACTGAAGAATAAGAAATAGTAGGGGTAGCAATACTGTTTTCAACAAAGCAAAAGCAAAAATAGACCTAATTTAAGACATAAGAAAGAAAACTACATCTTGCTAAAAAAGTAGAATAGACAGTGAAGTAATATTAATACTAAACACATATGCACAAAGTAGTACAACATTGAAATACCATTTTTGACATATCAAAGAATTGCTTTTATTCTACTTTGATTTTAAAATTTCTTTTTTATTTTATTGGAACTTTTTAATTTTCAGAATATATGCAGGGATAATTTTTCAACATTAACCCTTTCAAAAACTTTTTATAATTTTCCTGCTTCCTACCACATCCTCCTCTTGATAGCAAGTAACCTAATATATGTTAAGCACGTGCAATTCTTCTATACATATTTCTATAATTATCACGCTGCACAAGAAAAATCAGATCAAAAAGAAAAACAATGAGACAGAAAACAAAATGCAAGCAAACAAAAACTAAGAGTGAAAATGCTATGTTATGATCCACACTCAGTTCCCACAGTCCTCTCTCTAGCCGTCGATGACTCTATTCATCACAAGATCATACGAACAGGCCTCAATTATTTCATTTTTGAAAAGAGCCATGTGGATTAGAATTGGACATCATATGATCTTCCTGTTGCTATGTACAACTGTTTTCTGGTTCTACTCTTTTCATTTCACTTAATGTAAGTTCATCAAAATCTCTCCAGGCCTCTCTGAAAACATCCTGCTGATTGGTTCTTATAGAACAATAACATTCCATAACGTTCATGTGCCATAATTTATTCATTCTCCAACTGATGGGCATGAAATCAGTTTTCAGTTTCTTGCCACTACAAAAAAGGTTGCCACAAACATTTTTGTATATATGGTTCCTTTACCTTCATTTGTGATTTCTTTGGGATATAAGCCCAGTAGAAACACTGCTGGATCAAAGGGTATGCACAGTTTGATAACCCTTTGGACATAGTTCCTAATTACTCTCCAGAATTGTAGGAAGAGTTCACAACTTTACCAACAATGTACGAGTGTCCCAGTTTTCCCACATCTCTTTCAACATTCATCATCTTTTTCTGTCATCTTAGCCAATCTGAGAGGTGTGTAGTGATATTTCAGAGTTGTTTTAATTTGCATTTCTCTGATAAACAGATTTAGAGAGCCTTTTCATGTGACTAGAAATGGTTTTATTTTCTTCATCAGAAAATTATCTGTTCATAACCTTTAACCATTTATTAAGTGGATAATGGCTTGAATTCTTAAAAAAATTGGAGTCAATTCTCTATGTATTTTAGAAATAAGGCCTTTAACAGAACCCTTTAATGTCATTTTTTTCCAGTTTTTGCTTCCCTTCTAATTTTGTCTGCATTGGTTTTGTTCTTACAAAAACTTTTTAACTTAAGATAATAAAAATTATCTATCTGGTTTGCAATCAAGAGTTCCAGTTCTTCTTTGGTCACAAATTCTTTCTTCTTTACAGATCAGAGATAAAAGATCCTTTGTTCTTCTAATTTGCTTATAATATCATTCTTTATGTCTAAATTTGAACCCATTTCAATCTTATCTTGGTATAGGATGTTAGATGTGGGGCATTGATTCACATACTGATTTCTAGTTTTCCCAGCAGTTTTTGTCAAATAGTGAATTCTTATCCCAAAAGCTGGGGTAACATCTAATTTTTTAATTTTATTTGCATAACATATGTGTGGGTAATTCTTCAACATTAAGCCTTACATAGCTTTCTGTTACAAATTTTCCCCCCAACTCCCCACCCCTCCCGTAGATGGCAGGATATCCACTACATGTTAATTATGTTAAAATATTGGCAAATCAAATATATGTATACATATTTCCAAACTTATCATTGTTGTGCAAGAAAAATCTTACCTACACAAACGATATATCAGATAAAGGAAACACAATGTAAGCAAACGTCAATCAAGGAGTATGAGAATGTTATGTTGTGGTCCACATTTCACATCCCTCTCTTTGGGTGTATATGGTTTTCTTCAGTGAACAACTGGAGGTGGTTTGAAGCATTTCATTGTTGAAGAGAGCCATGTCCATCAGAATTAATCGTCATATAGTACTGTTGTTGCCGTGTATAATGATCTCCTGGTTCTGCTCATTTCACTCAGCATCAGTTCATGCAAGTCTATCCACGCCTCTCTGAAATCATCCTTCGAGTCATTTCTCATAGAACAATAATATTCCATACATTCATATACCATAATTTATTCAGCCATTCTCCA
>JAJPUD010019866.1:0-25743 GCA_023553655.1 Myrmecobius fasciatus
GATACAGTGCTGGGACTTGGCTGGGAATAGTTTGAAAAGAAGAAACAGAAGAGGAAAAAAGGTTTTTATATCTGCTTTGCTCTAAGTAGAATTGAGATCTAACTAGACAGTGCCACATCCTGGTGTAAGAAAAACTGGCTGAGCATGTCTTTATTGCCCAGAGAGCCAATATGAAAATTCTGCTTTGCTAGGTTATGCTCTATGGAAAATAACAACAACAACAACCTCTTGTTGATATAAGAGAAAACCAAGGATGGGCAAAGTGGAGTAACTTTGCCCATTGCTCTATACCCTGAAAAATCTCTAACAAGCCATTTTAGATTGACAATTTATGACATTCTCAAAATAACAGACAAATTTCACAAGATACTTACAATGAGCAGGGTAAAGAGCAAATAACATTTTGAAACCAAACAATAATAATTTAATTTTTGACAGGCTCCTAGAGAATCATTTTCTTAAAACTATTCAATCTCGGGGCAGCTAGGTGGCGCAGTGGATAGAGCACCAGCCCTGAAGTCAGGAGGACCTGAGTTCAAATCTGATCTCAGACACTTCCTAGCTGTGTGACCCTGGGCAAGTCACTTAACCCCAATTGCCTCAGCAAAAAGCAAAAAACAAAAAAACAAAAAAAAAACTATTCAATCTCGGGGCAGCTAGGTGGCTCAGTGGTTAGAGCACCAGTCCTGAAGTCAGGAGGACCTGAGTTCAAATATGATCTCAGACACTTCCTAGCTGTGTGACTCTGGGCAAGTCACTTAACCCCAATTGCCTCAGCAAAAAAGAAAAAAAAAAAACCTATTCAATCTCTCTTTGACTATCTTTTTTTTCCCTGAGGCAATTGGGATTAAGTGACTTGCCCAGGGTCACACAGGTAGGAAGTGTTAAGAGTATGAGACCATATTTGAACTCAGGTCCTCCTGACTTCAGGGCTGGTGCTCTATCTACTGTGCCACCTAGCTGCTCCTTTTTTGACTACCTTTAAAAAAAAGGTTTTATTGATGTGTTTTAATTTAACATTACAAAAATTATTTATGCACTGTTCCCTTTTCATAAGAGATCTCTTGAAACAAATTTAAAAATTTAAATAAAACTAATATCACATTAATCTCATATGAAAATTCCAGAATATTTTATATCTTTTATAGAAGATCCCTAACATGTGCATAT
The DNA here is from genome assembly GCA_023553655.1 of Myrmecobius fasciatus. Classification (NCBI taxonomy): domain Eukaryota; kingdom Metazoa; phylum Chordata; class Mammalia; order Dasyuromorphia; family Myrmecobiidae; genus Myrmecobius; species Myrmecobius fasciatus. Next base: position 1,171 of record JAJPUD010019866.1, read on the forward strand.
ACACATACACCTATTTTCTTTAATTAATAGAAATCAATTTTCCCTTTTACCCCATTGGGAAAAACCCATAATAAAAATGAATGTCTTGGAATAAATAGGTAAGCAACACATTCTTTCCATTGCTTTATACAAAAAATATTTGTACCTCATTTTGCATTTCTTTAATGGGTAGCATTTTTCATCAGCAGTCTTAGAATCATTGATGGTCATTGTATTGATCAGAGTTCATAGAGCTTTCAAAATTATTTGTTTTATGGTATTGTTATTCTATAAACTCTTCTGGTTCTGCTCCTTTCATTTATCACCATTTTATAAAATTCCACAAAATTACTAATTTTAATACTATTGATGCAGTCGTATAAATTGGGTTTTTTTTTGTTCTACTTATTTTTCTCTGCACCAGTTTATATATAACTTTCTGTGTTTTTGAAGTCATCTATTTCTTCCTTTTATAGGACCCAGTAATATGGAGGGTTTCGTTCCCCTTCTTCAGTAACCCTATATACACTCAATCAGTTGTCAAATCTTCATTTCTTTCTCCAATCTCCTGCTAATAGCTTCCATTTGTCTCTGCTTACTCTGGGACCATTCTAGTTCAGGGTCTCACCTCTTCTCATTTGAACTCGACTGCCATCCAGTTTTATCCCTGCCTCAAGTCTCTCCTCTTTCCAAAACCATCCTCACCCAGTTGCCAAAGTGATCTTCTTGATGACTACCTCTCTCAAACAGTCTTCCTCCTTTATAACCCTTCCCCCTTTTTTTACACCTTTCCCCTAATTCTTCTGTTTTCCCTTCTATTAGTTTTTCCTTTCTTTTCCCCCTTTCCCTCTTACTTCCCTATAAGATGAGACAAGTTTCTTTGTGATACCAAATGTCTGATATTCTCTCTTAGAGCCAAATCTGATGAGAGTAAGATTCACACTTATGCTCACTCTTCTCCCTCTTTCCCTCAATTATAATAGGTTTTCTTTGCCTCTTCATGAGATGCAATTTCCCTTATTTTACCTCCTTTTTCCTCTTCTTCCAGTATGATCCCCTCTCCACCTCTAGTTTCTTTTTCATATTATCATAATAAAATCAAATTATACCTGCATTCTCTTAATATACCTCTAACCAAAATATAGTTCTCAAGAGTCCTTTCCTTTTTACCTTTTTATGCTTCTCTTGAGTTCTGTGTTTGGAGATCAAATTTTTTGTTCAGTTCTAGTCTTTTCATTAGAAATAGGTGAAATTCACCTATATCATTGAATGTCCATCTTATTCCCTGAAAGATAATCCTTGTTTTAGCTGGATAGTTTATTCTTGGCTGTAATGTCAGTTACCTTGCTTTTCGGAATATCAGATTCCAGCCCCTTTGATCTGAGCTGCTAGGTCCTGCGTAATCCCAATTGTGGCTTCTCGGTATTTAAATTGTTTCTTTCTGGCTGCTTGCAATATCTTTTCCTTGGTATGCTAGTCCCAAAATTTAGCCACATATTCCTTGGGAATTTAACTTTGGGGTCTCTTTCAGGAGGTAATTGGTGGATTCTTTCAATGGCTATTTTACCTTCAGATTCTAAAATATCAGGGCAGTTTTCTTTTATGATTTCCTGTAAGATAATGTCTAGGTTCTTTTTTTCATCATGGCTTTCAGGAAGCTCAATAATCCTTAGATTGTCTCTCCTAAATCTATTTTCCGGGTCAGTTGTTTTTCCTAGAAGATATTTCATATTTTCTTCTATTTTTTCATTTTTATTGTTTTTATTTGATTTTTGAAGTCTTATTGAGTCATTAATTTCCATTTGTTCAATTATAATTTTTAGTGTATTATTTTCTTCAGTTACCTTTTTTAGCTTCTTTTGCAATTGGCCAATTACATTTTTTTGTTCACTGCATTCTTTTTCCATTTTTTTTCTATTCCTTCTTGCAATGATCTCATTTCATTTCCCCATTTTTCTTCTAACTCTCTTTTAAGATCTTTTATGCAATTTTCGAATAAAGCTTTGTGAAATGGGGACCAGTTCATATCTCTCTTTGGGGCTTCTTTTGGAGTTGATTTACCTTTAGGGACTTCAGGATTTGAGGTCTGTTCTTCTCTCTCTCCATAAAAGCTGTTTATGGTGAAAGGTTTTTTAATTCTTTTTCTAAGGCTTGAGGTCTGTTCAAGGCAAAGGAGTGACAGCTGCTTTAATTTTCTCTGGGGCAGTTCTGCTGGTTGATTTCTAGTGCTGGGGCAGCTAAGTCCCACGTTCTTCTGGGCTCAGTGGTTTACAATTTGCCTTTTGTAGCAAATCTGCCAAACCACCTGCTTGCAACCCGGACAGAGCCTAACAGGCTCACAGAAGCTTCCCAGGTGCCTGGAAACTGCAACTGTCTGACTCCCTGCCCTAGCTTCTTGCCCCGGTCTCCTGGAGCTGTGGTCTGGGCTCAGCAGACTGTCCCCCTGCCCCATTGAAACAGACGTGTTCTGAAGTTCTTCCAAGATAACTTCTTGTGGGAATGTATTGTATTCCAAATATTTGTGGATTCTTTGACTTTAAATCTAGTTTAGAGCTTAATCTGCTGTTGGTTTGAGAGAAGGTCAGAGGGGGTCACAGAGAGTCGTGTCTGCTCTCCACCATCTTGGCTCTTCCCCCAGAAGTCCCCCAAAGAGATCTTCTTAAGAGGCACATCTGATCATATCACCCCAATACTCCCCTTACTTCTGGTCCCACTTAGTAAATGCTAGCAGTTCCCTATTACCTGTCCTTTTGGGGGGGGCATGTAAAAGTCTTAATAACTTGGCTTTTTCCTTTCTTTTTAGTCTTCTTATATATTACTCCTAAACACTCAATAATTCAGACATAAAGGCCTGCTCTCTTTAAACTCCCCAAGTTCTCCATATGATGTCCCATATGCCAAGAATGTTCTTTTTCTTTACCCCTGCCTCTTCTTTGGTTACTTTCCATAGGAGGCCTTTCCCAGCCTCTTTCCCCCCAGATGCTAATGCCTTCCCCTCTCATGTTGCCTTCTATCTGACGGTGAATGTACCTTGGATGTACTTGAATATACATGCAATTTTCCCCAATAGAATGTTAATTCTTTGTGGGCTAGGGCAAAAGTGAGATAGTCACTACTCTCAAAGATCTTACATGTTAAGGAGGAGGTAACATTTGAAGGATAGTGGATGTCCATGGGAGACATATTTAGTATGGAGAATTACAGAACTTGGAAGAGGAACCCTAAGACATGCCCTCTTTAATAGCAAGAATATTATTATTATTATTTTTTAACTGTCTGCTGGACAGTAGCTAAAAAGCAGTGGAAAGGAATGAAACAAGCATCTATTAAACAAATACTATATGTCAGCTGCTATATAGCAAGTCTGGAAAATAGGTGCTAATTATAATCTGCATTTTATTTTTTTAGAAAACTGAGACCAACATAACTTAAATAATTTGCCCAGGATCACCCAGCTGCTAAGTATCTGTGGTAAGATTTAAAGTCTACTCTTTTTAACTCTAGACTCAGTGCTCCCTTCCATGCTTCTAATAATTGGGATGGAGATGGAGGGAGGAAGGGAGAAATGTCAGGAGTGTGGCTACAGGGTAAATGGCAAGATGCCTGACTAAGTCCTGTTTGGTGACTGACATGTGAAACCAGGGGCTGACTAGATAAAAATGTTTAGTTGAGTTTTTTTTTTTTTTTTTTCTCATCAAGCTACCGATCTGGACAAGCCCATGGCTGAGTTCTAAAACAGCAGATTAATTGAGGGGAAGAGGGAGATTAGAAATGAAGTCTCTGAAGAAAAGGGGGAAGAGGGAGGGAGAGGGAAACCCCATTGTCAGAGCAGTTAATAGGATGTTCCCAGCTCCTGGAGGATTTCTGGACTGGATGTAAAGCATGGGCTGAGCCTAGGTGAGAATTCATTCACTATTTAGTATATAATGTGACTGAATGACTGAGTGTAATTGCAACATCTCTCTGCAAATTCAGGGAGAAACTGTGTAGGAGGCTGGAAATGATATCCTGGACAGGCACATAGTTGGAACCAAGATAAAAGGCCATCCTGGGAAAAGCCTGAAACATTTACTATGGAAGTTTCCAGGAGTGCCTGGCCTAGAGCAATATTGGATTTCATGGTTTGGAGATGAACCTCTTATTCTTCTTCCTTTTGGCCCTTAGTCACATCCCAGGTAAGTGGTTACACCCAAATGATCCTGCCCACACTCTAAGCCTCTCAATTGGAATTCAGAAAGTTAGGCTGGGAGAGGGGAGGCCCTCAGGACTTGGAAATAACAAGGAGGGCACAGGAAAAAAGAAGGGAAGCCATGAAGAGCACAGAGTGGGGAAACTGCTGGGTGCCCTCCCTCTTATCATAGATGGGAGCCCAGCTCTGGAGGTCTGAGGACCAAAGAACTAAGGAGAGCTGGAGGAGGTCAGGCAGGACCAGGCACAGCTCTGCTGAGTCATGTCACCTGCTCTGCCCAACAGACACTATTTATTTCCAACTCAGATGCCTTCTTACTGTAGATTTCACAAACTAGTCCATTTTGGGGGGACATTCTTGGGGCTGAGGCAGGCCCAGAGAGAGACATGGCCTTTCAGTGGGCCTGCACCTGGAGACTTTCCTCTCTTCACTGTAGCTCCCATCAACCACAGGAAGAGATGAACCTCTGAAGCTGGCTTGGCCCCTTGTGTCTCAATCCTGCAGGCTTGACTTGATATACTGAGGACTGAGAGGGAGGGGCTTGGTTAGGATGTAGGAGAGGAAGGAAACATGGGGCTGAGAAATGGAAGGATCTTCAGTAGCCATTGAGTGCAACTCAGACCCAGAGAAGAAATCTCACTATAATACACCTGACCAGTATTCTTTTAGCCTTTGCTTAAAGCCATACAGTGAGAAGGAATCCACTTCTGCCTCCTGAGACAATCCATTCTACAACTGGCTAACCCTAATGGTTAAAATATTTCTTTTCATTACAGAAAGTCTGAAGTTGGTCTTCCACCTTTGTATCTTTCATTCTTGGTTCAGACTTTTGGGGCCAAAACTAACAAGTTCTTCCTATATAATATATTCTGAGGAATTCTTTATCTTTGTCTACAAAGATAGATATGTGTGTATATATCTATAATGTATATATGTGTGTATGTATATATTATTCAATATGCCATTTATCTATACATATGAACATATATGGGTATATGTCTTCCCCAAAAGAGCACTAATAACATTTAGAGAGATGTGTGTGTGTAACTATGAGTGTGTTTAAAATATGTCTTTTAGATACAAACATAAAAATATACATATAAGCACATACATGTTAATATCAGATAATCTAAGATGAGGGGGAAATGATTAGATGATGGGCAAATTGAAAGAGGAAACTTAAAGATACTTGAGAGATGGCCATCATAGGTGATTGCACAGGATGTTGGTGTCTGACAGAAATTGCAAGTTTTGGGGGAGGAGAAACCTTGGGTGGGCTGGTTATTAGCCTTCACATGGGCAGACTGAGTTTGAGAAAGAGAAAGTCCATCCAGGCCTTCTCCAAACCTACATTTCCTTGTTCCATCCTTAGTAACTATACTGTCTTTTGTTCTTCTCTGTCAATGGCACAAGTACTTGCATCTCTGTAGGTGAGGGAAGAATAGGGTGCAAAGAGGTCCCATCTTCTTCTAGACAGACCCAAACTTAGGAAAAGAGATGTGTTAGACTGTAGAGGTCCAGCTTCTACAAGGGTTCTCGGGGAAACTGAGGCAGGAGAAATAGGGTCCCGTCAAAGGAAGACAGGAATCAGAGGTACAGCTTGAATGAGGAACTCATGAGAGAGATGCTGTAGCCCCTGCTGTTTGCTACTGCTGCTTCTGCTGCTCTCACCCTCAAGTTTCCTCAGGCTTTATTTGTATATTAAACAATGGTTACACACCTTTCGGATTACATATACATTTCCTTAGGGCAACATAGTCAGATATGCGGTTTACATTTATCCAGACAATTAACTCAGTGACATATCTTTATCTGGCATCTAGTTGGAAGATTCCTTCTAATTTATGGATTACTATATTTGACATTTGAATAAATGCTAACTATTAACTATATTACTTCATGGTTAAATACTATTAACTATATAACTAAATTACTTAAATGCTAACTATTGATTATCTTACTTCATGATTAAATGCTGACTATGAACTATCTTGCTTCATGGCTAATAATAAAAGGTGAATGTTAGTGACTTTTATTAGTTTACTTATGTATATTTTGTTAATCCTATGGATAGTTTAATCTCTTTGTATTTTTAGGATTGTATACTTCTAAAGGGGAACTTGTAGGGTCAGAGTCCAGGTTAATGAGTACCCACACTTCATACTTTTGGAATGCATCTGTCATTTGCCTCAGAATAAAATTGATGTTATTAGGATAGAAAACTTCCAGTATTAAAAAACTCAGTGATATTAATTATAGAAGGAAATGTTGTTTTCTGAATGGGTCCTGTGCACATCCGATCTCAATGCTCTGGCTTTGCTGGTAGCTTGGAGATTGCAGTTCCCAACATGAGACCAAAAAAAGAACTCAACTTAGTCACAGGGCTTGAGTTCAAATCCTGCCTCCAATCCTTATGAGCTGTATGACCTTTTGGGCAAGCTCCTTGGGCCACCAGCTCCTCATCTATAAAATGAAGGGATTGAACTAAATGGCTTCTATTATCTTTTCTGGGATTAAGTGAATGAACCCTAACCCATGACCTGACCTTTTAAATAAATATTCTTTCCATTTCTAAAATATTATGCCAGATTAATGAGTGTTAGCAGATCAATTTAACCCTACCTTTGAAAGAAGCATTTATTAAGCACCTATTATGTACCAGGCCCTATAAGAGGTTATTACATCTCAGTTGATCCTCCCAACAACCCTAGTGGTGGGTGCTATAAGAATCTCCATTTTGAAGTTGAGGAAACAGAGGAAGATAAAAGTCAAGTGACTTGCCCAGAGTCACATACCCAGGAAGTGTGTACAGCTAGATTTGAACTCAGTTCTTCCCAGCTCTATTCTGGTCAGAGCTGCTCTGTCTGTGTGACTCTGTACAAATCACCTAATTTGCCAAGTTCATCCCTCCCTCTCTCACCCCAGGAAATGTTCCTCTGTTCTGGACTGGGCTACAGCCTGGGATCCTAGACTGGTCCTGGAAGGGACCTGAGGGGTCATCAAGTTCTCTGGTCTCATTTTAGAAATAAGAAAAGGGTCCTTGACAGGGAAAGTGATTTGGCTGCAGCCCCAGAGTAAGGCAGGAGCAGAACTAAAAGCAGAGCCAGCCCAGAGCTCTCCCTTTCCCATAAGTACCCGCCCACTGAGAAGGGTGCCTGGTTCCCCGGCACCAAGTAAAGCTCTGACTCCCATTCCAGGCCACATTCTGATCCTCCATAGCCCCAACTACATGAGCTGAGCCTTAAGGGCAGTAAGCCTTCAGATTGGGCCTCTAGGGACCAGAATTCAGGAAGATTCATAATCCTGAGTTCAAATCCTGCCTCAGACACCCATTAACCATGTCACCCTGGGCATGTCACTTAACCCTTTTTGTCTCAGTTCCCCATCTGTGAAATGCAGTGGAGAAGGAAATGGCAAATTCCTCCAGTATCTCTGCCAAGAAAACCCCAAATGGGGTCACAAAGGGCCAGAAAGGACAAACAACTGAATCCTAGCAAAAGATTCAGAAAGATACGAGCAAGCTGTGCTGCTGCTTGAACTGAGTGAAGTCCTGGAAATGAGAAAGAAATGTCAGCTTTGGGGAACAGCTAATGGTCAAGTTTGTCTGCAATGAAGAAAGTATAAAGGGGAGGAAAGAATATAGGAAGGCCACAAGGGGAGCAGATTGTGGAGGCTCAGGAGAGTGTATCCTCATCCTGGAGGCAACTGGACTCCTCCATGGAGGTTTTGGAGCAGACACAGGGCTGTGCCTTAGGAAAGCCAGCTCTGTGCAGGGTGGATTGGAGGAAGAAGAGAGAAGAGAAGCAGGGAGATGCATTAGGAGGTTATACCAATAGTGCAGGTGAGAGGTGGTGAGAGCCTGGCCAAGGAAGGCCATGTGAGCAGAGGAATTGATGTTATGGGAGAGGGGCTGAAGTGGGAGAAGAGACAAGAAGTTGTGACCCATTGGGTGTGGAGAGCAGGAGAGGGAATGTCAAGGGAATCCAAGGCTCCTGACTTGGGGGAGCTGAGCCCATGATGGGGCCCTCAACAGGAGAGATGCCTAGGGAAGGGTTAGGTTTGCAGAGAATGACAATGACTTTCATTTTTTAATACCTCTGAGATGGCTATTGTTTATATGTCCTTTTCCAGCATCTTTCTGTATTTTTTATTCCCTCATGTACCTAAGAGGCCACCTTTCCTGTGTCCTTATGACTCTTATTTCCATCTTGTCACAGGTATCGAGAACTCAGGAGAAGTGTCATCTCTGGAAAGAAGGCGAGGAGATGATGTTGTGTTCAGACTAGATCGAACAATAGGAAATGACACCCATAGAATTGTGTGGATCCTTAATTCAGAAAAGCTGATCCTAGCCATAATCTCTCTAGAGGGGAACAGTACAGACTGGATCATTCCCCACAAAGAGTATAAGGAGAGGCTGTCTCTCCATGTTCATTCCCTAATGTTAAGCAATCTGACGATAAAAGACAGTGGATGTTATGAAGCTGACATAAACTCAGTCTTGGGAGGGATAACTACTCAGAAATTCAACTTAACTGTCCTTGGTAAATGAACCACTTGGCCCTATTTGGACCCCATCCTGCTGTCACCCACTTGTACACTTTTAAAAACTTCCTTTTGCTCTCCCATCTTTAGACCTTTCCAGAACCTGTCTTGCCTCAACTTTGTCGCCTTTCTTGGGAAGTTAGATGGAGCTGCTCTTTCCTTACATAACAGGGCAGAAATCTGAAGCCAGAAGAACTATCCCAAGGTCACACACTCATTAGGCAGCCCCAGTGAATATAAAGGACTGACTATTTCCCTGGAGAACCATGAAAGTTACAGAGCCAGTGAGTCACTCAGTCTCTCCCTGGGCATTCTCTGGACTGAAGAACAGTCCCTGAAGGCTGAAGGTGCCCCTGAAACAGAAGAAAGGGTGTGTCCTTAATGCAGGGAGAGAGAAGAGAGCTGGAATTAGGAGATGCGCTACAGGAAGATGACTGATGCACACTGGGCTTTCTGCTAGAAATGGGGGAGGATGGAAAGAACTGAGTAGGGACTGGCTCTCTGGAGGACAGACACTGCAGACACTGACTAGGGTCATATCTTATTCATAGTTTCTGTGAATACCTCTGTATGTCTGTCCTCTGTTCAAACCATCCAGGCCTTTTTCTCTCTATATTACTCTTCTTTCCCTACTTTCATGATCCTTGTTTACCCAAATACCAAACAATTCTACAAAGAGTACAGTCTCTGCCAGTCCCTTTTTTCCCATTTCCTTCTTTACATTCCTTGCTTCCTTCACAAATTCCTCTGTTTCAGTCCCACTTCTAGGTGACATATTGATACCTAATGATCCTGATTTATTGTTTTAGAGACAGAGACAAAGTCTAACATGAATAAATGGATCGTGGTAGCCGTTGTCATCCCGGTGCGTGTATTTGTGATCCTGATAATAGCATGTGTCTTCTATCTAAGATCAAGAGGTAACTGCCTTTACAAAATAAAAGGTAACCATAAGATGAGAGGTTATGGCTGTGCTGGGGCATTGGGGCTTGGGCAGAGAATTGCACTGCTTTCAGTTTTGGGAGAAGGGAAGGGGGAGCTGGGCCCTGAGGCTGCATGTTCTCATCAGTGGGCTAGTCTCCTGAAAGGGAAGTGACCCTCCTGCTCTCATCTCCAGGTACTTACAGAAGTTGCATAAGACATACAGAGGAGAATGTACCAGAGGAAGGATATCAACTTTCCCCGATGGCTTCTCTTCCAGTCAATGAACAGAGACTGAGTGCACCTGAGTAAGAAACTAGCCCATACACACACACACATATATACAAATATATAAACACACACACATGTACACAGTGTGCCCAATATGTGTGTGTATATATAATGTGTATATATATATATATATATATATATATAATTTTCAAAATTTTATGACTTAACAAACTGAGGATGCCCTCACCCTGGGATCCCTTGACCATTTTCTGGAACTGTAGCCTCTAAAAGGACAGTAATAAGGTGCATTTGAGCATTCAGAAACTAAGCAGCAGGACCAAAGAAATTCTCATCCTAGCAGAGGCCTCTGACAAAAACCTTGTCCATGTTGCCCAGAAATTAAATAAGAGAACAGAATCAAGTCTAAAGTAACTATGTATAAAGGAGATTTCTATTTCAAAGTGATTGACACCTGCATTAAGTAATCGCTTTCTAGATAGGAAATGCCCATTCCAGCCAATGCTTAAAAAATCAATATATTCCATCTTATTGGGGAAAATCCCTTAGGTTTTTTTCTTTTTTTTTTTATTTTAAATTTTATTTTATTTGCATAACATATGTGTGGGTAATTCTTCAACAATAACCCTTACATAGCTTTCCGTTACAAATTTTTCCCCCCAACTCCCCACCCCTCCCCTAGATGGCAGGATATCCACTACATGTTAATTATGTTAAAATATTGGCAAATCGAATATATGTATACATATTTCCAAACTTATCATTGGTGTGCAAGAAAAATCTTATCTACACAAACGATATATCAGATAAAGGAAACACAATGTAAGCAAACATCAATCAAGGAGTATGAGAATGTTATGTTGTGGTCCACATTTCGCATCCCTCTCTCTGGGTGTATATGGCTTTCTTCAGTGAAGAATTGGAGGTGGTTTGAAACATTTCATTGTTGAAGAGAGCCATGTCCATCAGAATTGATCGTCATATAGTACTGTTGTTGCCGTGTATAATGATCTCCTGGTTCTGCTCATTTCACTCAGCATCAGTTCATGTAAGTCTCTCCAGGCCTCTCTGAAATCATCTTGCTGGTCATTTCTTACAGAACAATAATATTCCATAATATTCATATACCATAATTTATTCAGCCATTCTCCAATTGAAGGGCATCTATTCAATTTCCAGTTTCTAGCCACTACAAAAAGGGCTGCCACAAACATTCTTGCACATGTGGGGCCTTTTCCTTCCTTTATGATTTCTTTGGGATATAAGCCCAATAGAAATGCTGCTGGGTCAAAGGGTATGCACAGTTTGATAACTTTTTGAGCATAGCTCCAAATTGTTCTCCAAAATGGCTGTATCCGTTCACAGCTCCACCTTAGGTTTTTTTCTTACAGTATCATGATTGAGTTGCAGAGGTCTCTGTTGTCTTTTTAAAAGAGCTGTGCTGTGGTAAAAAGTTTTCTGGGTTTTCAGCTAAAGAACAATAGTGCCTCTGAGAAAGAAAGAATAGCTCAACTACAAGCTTTAGCTTGTAGATAAAAGCAGATGGAACCTCATATCCCAAAGTACAACTTCTGGTAAAAACACAGCAATAAAAAGCTACCTTAGCAGCACACTTGAGGTAATAATCATCCTTCCATCTCAAAGAGGACCAAAATGGCCTCACTGTGTTTGAATCAGTCTTTTAAAGCAAAGTGTGTAGTTTTCTATGATTTTTGATTAATGGTTTAACAGAATGCAAATAAATGACATTTACCTAAAACTTTTTATCCAATAGAACGTTGTCAGCCATAACCCTACAAGAGGATTAATAGGAATGCAAATGAAGTTGGCCCACAACAGGAAAAACGGCAGAGATCCGCACAGACAGGACCTGGGTGATGAAGAAGCAATGCTGCCTATCTGTGGACCATAGGAAAATAGCACAGAGAGAAGCAGCCTGACAATATCAATCAAAGATGTGGGATCATGTAAAACACATTTCCATATTGGTCGTTTGGTGGAAGAAAACTTGAATGAAATTTATGACCAAACCAGAAATAAGCTATGCTGGGAAATAAAAAATGGACAATTTTGATAAGTTAAAAAGAGGAAGGATAGACACAGAGGCATTTATATGGGAGAGAAGAGCTCATCGTTCTGAAAACCTACTCACATCAGGAATGGGTTAAATAGCCAACACTATATATATATATATATTCCATGAGGAGTATAGCATCCTCCAAAATCTATTAAGAAATAGAGGGAGAGGGATGAGTGGAAGAGGAAGCAAAGGGTAAGGAAAGAAAACAAGGGAAGGATCCATGAGTGGGATGAGGGTAAATCAAGTTAAGAAACAGGATTAAAGCAAAGAGCTAACAGGAATAGGAAAGATATGTGTGTGAGAAGGGAAGTGGGGATTTCTGTGCATGTATATTCTTTATAATAATTGGTTGAAATGAGGGAATCATTGGTTGATTGAGACATGCTTAAGATATATAAGGTAACAGAACATAACTTTTTGTCACTTATCATAAATGGTTGGGGTTATTTGATTGATATATTCAGGACTATAGGGAGAATATGTTATTGCTACTCTTACTATTTGATTTTATCAAATGCCTTTTCTTTGAATTGATTGTGTATCAGCAATAACAAGATTATATCGTCATTGACTATGATAGACTTGGCTCCTTTCAACAATAAGTCAATTTAGGGCAATTCCAATAGACTTATCTTGGAGAGAGCCATCCCTATCCAGAGAGAGGACTGTGGAGACTGAATATGGATCACAACATAGTATTTTCATCTTTTTGGTTGTTGTTTGCTTGCTTGTTTTTTCTTTTTCAATTTTTTCCCTTTTGATTTAAGTTTTTTGTGCAGCATGAAATATATTTAGAAGAACTGCATTTGTCTAATCTATATTGGACTACTTGCTGTCTAGGAGAAAAAGGAGGTGGGGAGGGAGGGAGAAATATTTGGAACACAAGGTTTTGCAAGAGTAAATGCTGAAGACTTTTCTTTGCATGCATTGTGAAAAATAAAAAGCTTTTATTATTTTAAAAATAATAAAACAAATTAGTTGTATATTTGGGCTATTATGAAAAAGTAAACCTGTTGGTGAGTTTATGGGATATGGATTTAAGCAGATATGAACTCACAGAATACTTTGAAACAGTAAATTCACCTTGTCTAGGAGACCATGCATCAGTTGGAAAGGGATGGAGTGTTCCCAGATACTATATTTGAAAAAAGCAAGATGGAAAAGACTAGAAACTAACATTTCCCCCATATAATACCACTATCTTTTTAGGAATATTGCAATGTATTTGAAGTAAAATCATTTTGCTATCAATATGATCTTCTGAATCATTATACCACTCTAGACCTTAGTTTTCTATAATGGACTACTGCTTCAACTCTATTTCTTAGACTAGAATAGCTTTCTTCACAGCTTAGATCAGATCCTAGCCAAGTAGTATAAGAAACTGAATTAAGGCTCTGCTCTCTTCAGGAACATAGATTCCACCATTGCCAAGTAATAAATGTTTGGAATATAGGGTGGCTTTCAGGAAGCCATTGGTGTGAGGGTTGCTGAACCTTTAATTCAGCTTCTTACACCACTTGGCTGGGATCTGATATAAGGTGTGAAGGAAGCTATTCTATTCTTTCTATATTAGAATAATTCTAAGAAATAGAGTTGAAGCAATAGTCCATTATAGAAAACAGATCTGTGGAATCTGACAAGTGACATTGTTTTGTGCATTCAGAAGTTCTGGACAGTTTTCTTAAGTTATTTCTTGTATTATGATTCTTAGGTTTTTTTGACTACTTATGTTCTTAGGCAATAAAATATAATCAACAAGCTCTCTCTGTGTATCCTGTTTTCTAATTCTTAATTCTGTCTTCTGTTCTTAAAACAATATTGCTAGGGACAGCTAGATGGTACAGTGGATAGAGCACCAGCCCTGAAGTCAGGAGGACCTGAGTTCAAATTTGGCCTCAGACACAACATTTCTAGTTGGGTGAACCTGGGGAAGTCACTTAATCCCAATTGCCTCACCAAAAACAAAACAAAAAACAAAACCAATACTGCTGTTCTTATATGCAATATTGTCTTGGTTCTGTTCATTTTGTAATTTACTATTTTATGGAGGTCTTTCAATGTTTTTCTAAAATAACTGAGCTCATCGTGTCTTATAGCAGAGTAGCATTATATCACAATCTTTTTTTCTTCTTTTTTTAATTAAAGCTTTTTATTTACAAAACATATGCTTGGGTAATTTTTCAACATTGACCCCTGCAAAACTTTCTGTTCCAAATTTTTCCCTCCTTCCCCCCATCTGCTCATCTAGATGTATATATGGTAAAATATATGATAAATCTAATATAAGTATACATATTTATACAGTTATCTTGTTGCCCCCCAAAAAAATCGGATCTAGAAAGAAAAAAACCTGAAAAGGAAAACAAAATGCAAGCAAATATCAACAGAAAGCATGAAAGTGCTATGCTGTGGTCCACACTCAGATCCCACAGGCCTTTTTCTGGTTGTATATGGCTTTCTTCATCACTGAATAATTGGAAGTGGCTTGAATCATCTCATAGTTGAAGAGAGTCATGTCCATCAGAATTGATCATCATATAGTATTGTTGTTACCGTGTATAATGATCTCCTGGTTGTGCTCATTTCACTCAGCATCAGTTCGTGCAAGTCTTTCCAGGCCTCTCTGAAATCATCCTGCTGGTCCTTTCTTATAGAACAATAATATTCCATGATATTCATATGATTTATTCAGCCATTCTCCAATTGAAGGGCATCTATTCAATTTCCAGTTTCTAGCCACTACAAAAAAGGCTGCCACAAACATTCTTGCACATGTGGGTCCCTTTCCCTCCTTTAAGATCTCTTTGGGATATAAGCCCAGTAGAAACACTGCTGGGTCAAAGGGTATGCACAGTTTGATAACTTTTTGAGCACAGTTCCAAATTGCTCTCCAGAATGGTTGGATCCATTCACAGTTCCACCAACAATATATCAGTGACCAAGTTTTCCCACACGTATTGTGTACAAAGTAATAATGATGTTCTGAGATCATCAGCTGTGAATGACTTCCCTATTCTCAGTAATACAGTGATATTTTGAAGGATTTACAATGAAAAATGCTCTCCATACCCCGATAAACAACTGATTGTGTCTGAATACAGTTTGAAGCATGCTTTTTTTTTTTTTTTTAAAATTACTATCCATGTCTATGTTTTCTTTTGTGGTATGATTTTTATGGAAATGTTTTGCATAACTTCACATGTGTCTTCTCAATGGAATGGAGAGAGGAAAGGAGATAATATGGGATTCAAAGTTTTAAAAAGAAATGTTACAAATTGTTTTACATGTAACTGGGGAAAAAAATCAAATATCAAATAAAAAAAATCAATGTGCATCTATTGCCTGCTAATCTGGGGTGGGGAGAGGTAAGAAAGAAAAAAAAATGGAAGTTAAAAAATATCTTTACATCTAACTAGAAAAATAATATAATGTTAAATTAAAAATAATTTTAAAAAACTATTAAATGGTTATGAGCTACCAACAACTTCATTTTGGATTCTTGGGTTCACAGGCTTGGAATTCCTCATCAGAATTGGAAAAGACTTTAGGGGCCATAGTGACTTATTTGTGCAGAAGAGGAAAGGGAGGTCTATGGAGATCAACTGAGTTGCTTAAGGGCACAGTATTCATTAAGGAGAATTTGACCTTAGATCCTTTGCCTTTGACTGAACTCTGAGTTCTAATCTGGCCTCAGACTTTTATTAGCTGTGTGACCCTGGGCAAATCACTTAATCCCATTTGCCTCAATTTCCTCTTTTGTAAAATGAGCTGGAGAAGGAAATGGCAAACCATTCCAGTATCTCTGCCAAGAAAACCTCAAAATGAAATCAAGAAGACTCTTGTACAGGTAAAGCAGCTGAAAAACAACGTCTGACCCCAGAACCTGTGTTTTTTCCACTAGACTACAAACTGGTATGGTGACCTTAGAAAGTATCTAACTAGGCTCCATTTTAATTTTTTTGAGAATGACTCTCCCTATTTTTCTTGGGTTGGAACTGCAGCAGTCTCTTATGGGGCAGATCCCATACTGATAAGCTTGGGAAGCGTTCACATGCTCCATTTTTTCTGATCTGAGCTGGTTTGCCTCTCCTTAGTCAACATGGTGGCTCTCTACTCCCAGGACTCCTTATTTTAGTGCTAGACTTAGTGTGGATACCCAATCACCTTAGTCTGTATTTTAGAATGTAATCCACTAGTTCAGTCCCCTCAGTAATAGGGGATTGTATGCATGCCCTGACATAGTTGAACAAATTCCATTTTTGACGGGTAAATAAATAAGAATCTAAGAAAAAGAGAAGCGACTTTGCAAAGTTCACCCAATTCTAAGTAGTGGAACCAAATTCCAGCCTAGGTTTTCTGTCAACAAATCCAGTTTTTTGTTTTGTTTTTTTTTGTTTTTTTTACATGACACCATGCTACTTCCCTCATACTTGGATACAATACCCCACCAGGTCTACCCTGACTGGTGGAGACTGGGGAAGGAAGAGATCAGGTTGTTGGATTTTTTCCCTTGTTAGATCTTTTGAGCCCAACTCTCCTTCTTCTAGAAAGTAGGTAGTTCAAAATACTCTTTAGAGAAATAAAGACACGTAAGCAAATGGAGAAATAATAATTGTCCATGGAAAGCCCATGGCAATGCAATACCTGATAATAGTGACTGCTTTTCTTTTTCAGGGCTGTATCAAACAACCCGATATTTTGTAAAATTGAGGGAGGGAAGGAGGAGGAAGTGATATCAAAGTTCCTCTAGAGCAGAGAGCCAGCAATTCTATAGAACACAGGTAAAATTAAAATGCTGTTTTCTATATCAATAGTATGATTCTTATGTAAAGTCTAGTTTGAGTTTGAATCTCTGACCTAGAGCAACAAAAATCAGGAATATCAGGAATAAAAATAAATAAATAAATAAAAATTTAAAAAAGGCCTTGCCAGTACTAAATTTCACACTATAATATAAAGCAACAATCATCAAAAAGGTATGGTATTGCTTTAAAAAAAAAGAGAGGTCAATTAATGCAACAGATTAAGTTAACAGTATACAGAAGGAAGCAACAGTATAGAGTCTGATAAACTCTCCAGCTACTGGGTAAGGATTTACTATGGGATAAAACACTTCTGGGAAAACTGAAAAACAGTTTGGCAGAAATTATGTATAGACATCTCACACAATATAAAAAGATAAACTCCAATTCATTTCTCCTCCTGTGAGAAATTAAGAGCAGCCTAGCTGAAGATTCCAGTTGATCTTGAAGCTAAAAGCAAATAGAAGCTTCAGATCCCACAGTACAATTTGTGGTTAAAAAAAATGCAAAAATAAAAGGATACCTTAGTAACACACTTGAGACCTTTTAAAGCAAATTATGTGGTTTTGTACTATTTGTAGTCATATGAAAAGGAGCTCCAAATCACTATTGATCAGAGAAAGGCAAATTAAAACAACCCTGAGGTACCACTACACACCTGTCAGATTGGCTAAAATGACAGGAAAAGATAATCACGAATGTTGGAGGGGATGTGGGAAAGCTGGGACACTGATACATTGTTGGTGGAACTGTGAACGGATCCAACCATTCTGGAGAGCAATTTGGAATTATGCTCAAAAAGTTATCAAACTGTGCATACCCTTTGACCCAGCAGTGTTTCTATTGGGCTTATATCCCAAAGAGATCTTAAAGGAGGGAAAGGGACCCATATGTGCAAGGAACCCACATGTTTGTGGCAGCCCTTTTCATAGTGGCTAGAAACTGGAAACTGAATAGATGCCCTTCAATTGGAGAGTGGCTGAATAAATTTTGGTGTATGAATATTATGGAATATTATTGTTCTATAAGAAACAACCAGCAGGATGATTTTAGAGAGGCCTGGAGAGACTTGCATGACCTGATGCTGAGCAAAATGAGCAGAACCAGGAGATCATTATTTACGGCAACAACAATACTATATGATGATCACTTCTGATGGACATGGCTCTCTTCAACAATGAAATGCTTCAAACCAGTTCCAATGGTTCAGTGAAGAAAGCCATATACAACCAGAGAGAGGGATGTGAAATGTGGACCACACCATAACATTTTCATGCTCTCTATTGATGTTTGCTTGCATTGTGTTTCCTTTCTCTGATTTTTCTTTCTTGTAGATACAATTTTTCTTGCACAAAAATGATAAGTGTGGAAATATGTATATGTATACATATATTCGATTTGTCAAGTATTTTAACATAATTAACATGTAGTGGATATCCTGCCATCTAGGGGAGAGGTAGGGAGTAGGGGGGAAAAATTTGTAACAGAAAACTTTGTAAGGATTAATGTTGAAGAATTACTCATACATATGTTTTGCAAATTAAAAAATATTATGTGGTTTTGTAACAGGTGTATGATTTCTGATTAATGACTTGACAGATTATAAAGAAAGATCATATATCTAAAATTTTCTGTCCAGTAGATCCGTGCCAGCTATAACCATACAAGATGAGAAAGTAACAGTACTAGGGGGCAGCTAGGTGGTGCAGTGGATAGAGCACCAGCCCTGAAGTCAGGAGCACCTGAGCTCAAATCTGGTCTCAGACACTTAACATTCCGTAGCTGTGTGACCCTGGGCAAGTCACTTAACCTCGATTGCCTCAGCAAAAAGCAGAAAAAAAGAGAGAGAGAAAGTAACAATACTGCACAGAGTCTGCACACATTCAATTCCCACAGTTCTCTCTCTGGGTATAGATGGCTTTCTTTATCACAAGATCATTGGAACTGACATTAGTCATCTCATTGTTGGAAAGAGTCATATTCATCAGAATTTATCATCATATAGTCTTGTTGCCATGTATAATGATCTCCTGGTTCTGTTAATTTCACTCAGCATCAGTTCATGCAAGTCTGTCCAGGCCTCTCTGAAATTGTCCTGCTGGTCCTTTCTTATACAGCAATAATATTCCATAATATTCATATACCATAATTTATTCAGCCATTCTCCAATTGTTGGGCATCCATTCAGTTTCCAGTTTCTAGCCACTACAAAAAAGGCTGCCACAAACATTCTTGCACATGTGGGACTCTTTCCCTCCTTTAAGATCTCTCTGGGACACAAGAGAGCATTGGAAAAGGACACGAGAGCATGGAAAAGTTCTCTGCTGCTTGTGTTAATTTTGATTTAACAATTAACAGCAAGAAAGCAGAGATTCGGCCAAGATGGTGGAATCAGACAGGAGTCTCTGTAACCTCCTCTAACCTTCCCTCAAACCAACAACATATGAAGCCTCTAGACTGATTTTGAAGCAAAAAAATCCACAATATCTGGAGGACAACACGATTCTAGAAGAAGATACTCTGGAAGAACTTCAAAACAGGTCTGTCTTAATTGGGCAGGGGGGTGGTCTGCTGAACCCAGACTGCAGCACAGGGAGACCAGGGCAGGGAGCTGGAGCAGGGAGCTGGAGCAGGAGTCGGAACAGGAGTGGGAGTGTTGTGCTTTTCACACACCTGGGAGTCTTCTGCGGGCCTCTTGGGCCAATCTGTCCTGATTGTGGGCAGGTGGTTTGGAGGGTCTGCCTTTTGTGGGGGTAGATTGTGAACCGCTGATCCCCTGATGAGCATTGGACCTAACTGCCATTAGACAGCACCCTAGGGTGATAAATCAGTAGGACTGATCAGCACCTGAAATAATTCAATCAGCAGAACTGCCCAGCACCTGACATAATTCAATCAGCAGAACTGCCCAGTTCCTGAAATAACTCAATCAGCAGAACTGCCCCAGGGCAAATCAAAGCAGCTGTCCCACCTTTGCCTTAAACAGACCTCATACCTTAAAAAAAATGAATAAAAAACCAAAAAGACCTCTCACCATAGACAGCTTTTATGGAGAGAGGGAAGAACAGACCTCAAATCCTGAGGCCTCTAAAGGTAAAGCAACTCCAGAAAAAGCCCCAAAGAGAGACACAAACTGGTCTCCATGTCACAAGGCTTTCTTTGAAGATTATATAAAGGATCTTAAAAGAGAGTTAGAAGAAACATGGGGAAACGAAATGAGATCACTGCAAAATAAAATAGAAAAAAATGGAAAAAGAATGCAATGAACAAAAAAATGTAATTGGTCAATTGCAAAAGGAATTAAAAACAATAACTGAAGAAAATAAGACATTAAAAATTAAAATCAAACAATTGGAAATGAATGACTCATCAAGACTTCAAGAATCAGTCAAACAAAAACAAAAAAATGAAAAGATAGAGAAAAACATGAAATATCTCCTAGGAAAAAAAACTGACCTGGAAAATAGATCTAGGAGAGACAATCTAAGGATTATAGGGCTTCCTGAAAGCCATGATGAAAAAAAGAACCTAGATACTATCTTCCAGGAAATCATAAAAGAAAACTGCCCTGATATTTTAGACCCAGAAGGCAAAATACTAATTGAAACAATCCACCGATCACCTCCTGAAAGAAACCCAAAAATTAAGTCCCCCAGTAATATCGTGACAAAATTCCAGAACTATCATACCAAGGAAAAGATATTACGAGAAGCCAGAAAGAAACAATTTAAATATTGGGGAGCCACAATTAGGATCACACAGGACCTAGCAGCTTCTGCTTTGAAGGATCGAAGGGCCTGGAATCAGATATTCCAAAGGGCAAAGGAACTTGGATTACAGCCAAGAATAAGTTACCCAGCTAGAATGAGCATTATCTTCCAGGGAAGAAGATGGTCTTTCAATGATATAGGAGAATTTCACCTATTTCTACTGAAAAGACCAGAACTGAACAAAAAATTTGATCTACAAACACAGAACACAAGAGAAACATAAAAAGGTAACAAGAAAAAAAAAAACTCTTGAGAACTATATTTATGTTATAGATACTTATAGAATGAGGGTTGATTTTATGAATCTATTATTACATTATGATTATGATATGATTACTGTGATTTTATGATTATGATATGATTATTGTGATTTTATGATTATTATGATATGATAAACTGAAAAAGAAATTAGAGGTAGAAAAGGGATAACACTGGAAGAAGAGGAAAAGGAGGTAAAATAAGGGAAATTAGATCACATGTAGAAGCAAAGAAAACCTATAGATGTACTTACAAGGAAACAGGAGGGAAAGGGGGAAAAAAGGGGTGGGTGGGGCTCTAAAGGGGAAGGATTGTTTGAGGGAAGTGGTTATCAAAAGCAAAATAGTAGGGAGGAGGGAAAGGGGATAAGAAAGAGAAAAGCATAAGCTAGGGTAAATGGCAGGAAATACAGAATTAGTTATTTTAACTGTGAATGTGAATGGAATGAATTCTCCCTTAAAGCGGAAGCAGATAGCAGACTGGATTAAAACCAGAATCCAACAATATGTTGTATACAAGAAACACATCTAAAACATAGAGATACATACAGGGAGAAGGTAAAAGGCTGGAGCAGAATCTATTCTGCTTCAGGTGAACAAAAAAAAAGCAGGGGTAGCAATCCTGATCTCAGACCAAGTAAAAGCAAAGATAGACTTAATTAAAAGAGACAAAGAAGGAAATTACATCTTCCTAAAGGGTATCATAGATAATGAAGCAATATCAATACTAAACATATATGCACCAAGTGGTATAGCATGGAAATTCCTAGAGGAAAAGTTCAGAGAGATGCAAGAAGAAATAGACAGCAAAACTATAATAGTGGGAGATCTCAACCTCCCTCTCTCAGAACTTGATAAATCAAACCACAAAATAAATAAGAAAGAAGTTAAGGAGGTAAACAAAATGTTAGAAAAGTTAGGTATGATAGATCTTTGGAGGAAATTAAATGGAGACAGAAAGGAGTTTACTTTTTTCTCAGCAGTCCATGGAACTTATACAAAAATTGACCATGTGTTAGGATGCAAAAACCTCAAAATCAAATGCAGGAAGGCAGAAATAATAAATGCATTTTTTTCAGATCATGACGGAATAAAAATCACATGCAATATAAGGCCAGGAGAAAATAGACCAAAAAGCAATTGGAAACTAAATAATTTTATCCTAAAGAATGAATGGGTGAAACAGCAAATTACAGACACAATTACTAATTTCATCCAAGAGAATGACAGTAATGAGACAACATACAAAAATTTGTGGGATACAGCCAAAGCGGTAATAAGGGGAAATTTTATATCTCTAGATGCTTATTTGCATAAAATAGAAAAAGAGAAAATCAATGAATTGGGCTTGCAACTAAAAAAGCTAGAGAAAGAACAAATTAAAACCCCCCAATCAAATACCAAACTTGAAATCCTAAAAATAAAAGGAGAGATTAATAAAATTGAAAGTAAAAAAATCTATTGAATTAATAAATAAAACTAAAAGTTGGTTTTATGAAAAAACCAACAAAATAGATAAACCTCTAGTTAATTTAATTAGAAAAAGGAAAGAGGAAAATCAAATTGTTAGTCTCAAAAATGAAAAGGGAGAACTTTCCACCAATGAAGAGGAAATTAGAGCAATAATCAGGAGTTACTTTGCCCAACTTTATGCCAATAAATTTGATAACCTAAGTGAAATGGAGGAATATCTACAAAAATATAGATTGCCCAGATTAACAGAAGAGGAAATAAATTACTTAACTAGTCCCATTTTAGAAAAAGAAATAGAATAAGTCATTAATGAACTCCCTAAGAAAAAATCCCCAGGACCAGATGGATTTACATGTGAATTCTACCAAACATTTAAAGAACAATTAACTCCAATATTATATAAACTATTCCAAAAAATAGGGAATGAAGGACTCCTACCAAACTCCTTTTATGATACAGACATGGTACTGATACCTAAACCAGGTAAAACAAAAACAGAAAAAGAAAATTATAGACCAATCTCCCTAATGAATATTGATGCAAAAATCTTAAATAAAATATTAGCAGAGATTACAGAAAATCATTCCCAGAATAATACACCATGACCAAGTAGGATTTATACCAGGAATGCACGGATGGTTAAATATTAAGAAAACTATTAACATAATTGACTATATTAATAACCAAATTAACAAAAAACATATGATAATCTCAATAGATGCAGAAAAAGCATTTGATAAAATCCAACATCCATTCCTATTAAAAATATTAGAGAGTATAGGAATTAATGGACTTTTCCTTAAAATAGTCAGTAGCATCTATTTAAAACCATCAGCTAGGATCATATGTAATGGTGATAAACTGGAACCATTCCCAATAAGATCAGGGGTGAAACAAGGTTGCCCACTATCACCATTACTATTCAGTATTGTATTAGAAATGCTAGCCTTGGCAATAAGACAAGAAAAAGAGATTAAAGGAATTAGAGTAGGTCATGAGGAAACCAAATTATCACTCTTTGCAGATGATATGATGGTCTACTTAGAGAACCCTAGAGAATCAACTAAAAAAATGATTAGAAATAATCCACAACTTTAGCAAAGTTGCAGGATACAGAATAAATCCACATAAATCATCAGCATTTTTATACATCACCAACAAAATGCAACAGCAAGAGATACAAAGAGAAATTCCATTCAAAATAATTATTGATAGTATAAAATATTTGGGAATATATCTGCCAAGGGAAAGTCAGGATCTATATGAGCAAAACTACAAAACACTCTCCACACAAATAAACTCAGATCTAAACAATTGGAAAAACATCAAGTGCTCTTGGATAGGTCGAGTGAATATAATAAAAATGGCAATACTACCTAAACTAATCTATTTATTTAGTGCTATACCAATCAAACTCCCAAGAAATTATTTAACTGACCTAGAAAAAATAACAACAAAATTCATCTGGAAAAACAAAAGGTCAAGAATTTCAAGGGAATTAATGAAAAATATGTAAATGAGGGTGGCCTAGCTGTATCAGATCTAAAACTATATTATAAAGCAGTGGTCACCAAAACCATTTGGTACTGGATAAGAAATAGAGTAGTGGATCAGTGGAATAGGTTAGGTTCACAGGACAAAATACTCAATGACAATAGTAATCTAGTGTTTGATAAACCCAAAGACCTCAGTTTTTGGGATAAAAACTCACTATTTGACAAAAACTGCTAGGATAATTGGAAACTAGTATGGAAGAAATTAGGCATTGACCCACACCTAACACCATATACCAAGATAAGGTCAAAATCGATTCATGATCTAGGCATAAAGAATGATATTATAAACAAATTAGAACAATGTAGGATGGTTTACCTCTCAGACCTGTGGAGGGGGAAGGAATTTGTGACCAAAGAAGAACTAGAGGTCATCATTAATCACAAAATAGATAAGTTTGACTATATCAAGTTGAAAAGTTTTTGTACAAACAAAATGAATGCAGACAAGATTAGAAGGGTAGCAGTAAACTGGGAAAATATTTTTACATCCAAAGGTTCTGATAAAGGCCTCATTTCTAAAATATATAGAGAATTGACTCAAATATATAAGAATTCAAGCCATTCTCCAATTGACAAATGGTCAAAAGATATGAACAGACAATTTTCAGACGAAGAAATTGAAACTATTTCCGGTCACATGAAAAGGTGCTCCAAGTCACTATTGATCAGAGAAATGCAAATTAAGACAACTCTGAGATACCACTACACACCTGTCAGATTGGCTAAAATGACAGGAAATGATAATGATA
>JAJPUD010019867.1:0-25054 GCA_023553655.1 Myrmecobius fasciatus
TATGATATACCTTCCACCTCTCATTTCTTTTCAATTATTATCAAAGTAAAATCAAATTATACCCCCATTCTTTAAGGATACCCCTAGTAGAGATATAGTTCTCGAGAGTTCTTTCCTTTTTACCTTTTTACACTTTTTTTATCTCTACAAAAATGTAAACTCCTTGAGGGCAAATATGATTTTAAGTATGCCTTTATATCCTCAGAAGTATAGTAGTGACTAGAAAATTGTAAGATCTTGATAAACTCTACTTAATTGACAATAAATTTCTTTAACCATGAATTGATAGACCAAACAATGCAACTAGTTTTTAAATACTTAAAAATAATGCTTTGTTAATGAATGATAAAAATTAGGGGAAATTAAATGAGATTGCTTCAATGCATGATTTTGACTATAGTGCTAATAATGTGTTTTCCAATTCCCACATTAAACAATTCTGTGTTTATGCAAAACAAATACAGACAAAAACATAATCCGCTTGAATTGGATGCAGGAATATACTTTGCTCTGGATCCAATAGGCATAATTATCATTTTATTCATTATACTTTAACTTAAAGTGAATTTGGTTTATTGAAAAGAACATTAGCTTTACAGTTAGAATACAAAGGCTTAAATTCTATTCACTTCTATTCAATCTTTTGAAAATCACTTAAATATCTGGCTCTGTTTGCTTTTTTTTTGTTATTGTTGTTGTTGTTGTTGTTTTTAATAAAATAGGTGGGCTTTGGCTAAATTGCACATAAGAGTGATTATAGTTTTTGGACACTATGAAGCCTGTGATTCCCATTTCATTTTTGATGTTTGAAGAAAACAGAAGAAAGGAAGCCAATTAAAACAAAGAAACAACATTGTTAACAATTAGTGATATCTCATAATGCAATAGGCTTATATAGTATAACTGCATTTATTTACATTTTGCTTTTGCAAAAAACTTATCCCCTTCTTAGGCTTAGGTTTCCTTACCTGTAAAATTAAGAATTTTAAATTTGTAAACTCTAAACTCTTTTCTAGGTCTAGATGTTATAAAGTATATAAAGCTCAGAATACCAAGGATGGGATAGACTTGAGATCAGTCAGTGATTCAACAAATATTCATTAAGAGCTTGCCCTGTGTCAGGATTTGTGCCACATGCTTGAAATATTACGAAAGATACAAATAGGCCACAAGGAGATCACAATCTACTGAGGGAGACAACATAGTAATGCTGATGGAAGGCAGCCTGTAGATCAGGATCAGGGATTGGCTTCCAATAGAGACCACCTAGTCAAGTTTGTATATGAAAAAAATGATTACACATCTGAAATTAGTTATCCAGGATGTACTTGAAGATAAAGGGAAACAAACTGCCCCTTAAGCTCCCTCTTCTGTGTTTTTCTTTACATTAACCTTCAGTTTGGTCATTTGTGGCATTAACTCTTGGTATCAGGTTCTGATTCCTGGAACTAAGTAGAAGGAGAATCTTTTTGCAATGACAGTCCTGAATACAACTCGGCAAATTTTCTCCCAAATTTTTGGGTATCACACTTTGATCAATCATTAAATGCAACATAATTAATCAAAATACCTGAATTTTATCTCAATTTTTTAGGGAAAATGGTTAGGGTATTGGAGCACCCCAGCTGTGGTGGCATTCATTCATTATTCTTCTATCTTCAGTGCTCATCCCAGCACCCAGAACATAGCAGATATTAAATAGATTGCTTTTGGTTGACTGATTGTGTGGCAACAATTTTATTTTTGGACAGTGTCAAGTACTTTAGTGATGTTTTTTCATTAAAGCTTTTTATTTCTCAAAATATATATGTGGACAATTCTTCAACATTAGATTTTGAAAAATCTTGTGTTCCAATTCCCTTCCCCCTTTCCCCACACCTTCCCCTAGATATCAAGTAGTTCAATATATACTAAACATTGTAGAAATATATGTTAAATCCAATATATCCATACATTTTTACACAATTATTTTGCTACACAAGAAAAATAAAATCAAACCATTAAAAAAGGATAACAAAAAAAAAGAATAACATGCAAGCCAACAACAACAGAAAGAGTGAGAATGCTCTTTTGTGAACCACATTTAGTTCTCAGTGTCCTCTCTTTGGGTGTAGATAGCTCTTTTCATCACAAGTTCAATGGAATTGGCATCAATCATCTCATTGTTGCAAAGAGTCATGTTCATCAGAATTGATCCTCATCATATAATATTCATATTTCCATATACAGTCATCTCCTGGTTCTGCTCATTTAACTATTCATTGGTCCATACAAGTCTCTCCAATCCTCTCTGAAATTATCCTGCTGGTCATTTTTTACAGAACAACAATATTACATAACATTCATATACCATAACTTATTCAGTCGTCCTCCAATTGATGGGCATCCATTCAGTTTCCAATTTGTTGTGGCAACCATTCTTGAAGAAATCTATATTATTCATAAGAACATTTACCCAGGTTTCTGTAGCATTCTTAGTTCTCTCATGCTCCCAGTCAGCACTCATGAGGGCATTATTTTCAATTGTCCAATTGGTATTTGGCCATTTATAATAACTACTCAGGCAAAAAATATTTGTCATAGCTCTTTTTATGGTAGCAATTCACTGGAAAATGCGTAAATTCCCATCACCTGGTGAATGCCTGAACAAGTTGTGATATATGAAGGTAAATGGAATAATATTGTTCTATAAAAATGCTGAACAACTTGACTTTTGAAAGACTTACACAAACAGATGCTGAGAGAAACAAGCAGAAGCAGGAATACATTGTATATAACAACAGCAAGAATGTGAGATCATCAACTATAAAGGGCTATAGTTCTCAATGGTTCAGTGATCCAAAGCAATCCTAGTAGGTTTTAGATAGGAAATGCCATCTGCATCCAGAAAAAAAGAACTATGGAAACTGAATGTAAATCAACACATGCTATTTCACTTGCTTTTTTTTTTCTCTCTCCCATGGTTTTTTCCTTTTGCTCTGATTTTCTTTCTGAACGTGATTCATAAAGCAATGCGTTTTAAAATAAATAAATTTCAAAAAAAATTAAAATTATTACCCAAAGATACCTAATTTTAGGACAAACATAACAAAAAAAAACAGATTCAGTGTCTTCTATGTACTAAATATTGGTTATGCCCTGAGTCGTGCCAACTCTAGATAAATTACTTTCCTGCCCTCAATCAATCAAGTGCTATTTATCAAGATCCTAATATGTATTAGGCAGTGTTAAATAATGGGAACACAAAAGGAAACTGAAGACAAACTCTCAAATCCGTCAAATGACCCATAAGTGAATTTTTTCTCAGATATTGGGGAGTTGGGCAAGTAAAGCTTTGTGAAGTAGTTCCCCTCTACAATAATGTTAACTTTATGCTGTTTTTTCTTTGTTTCTTGAAATTTGCCTAATTTATTCTGAAAGGATTTAGAATAAAGACATAGCTTCAATAAAAAGCAGGTCTTAGTGGCTGTGACATGGAAGATGAATTAGTCTGGTTCACTTTGGCTCTAGGAACAGTACTAGTAGTAATAAGTAGAAAGAGCAAAACAATGAAAACTTAAAATTACAAGATTGTACATTGAGAGCTGGGAGGTACCATAGAGTTCATCTAGACAAAGCTCCTAATTTCAGAGATAACAAAACTGAAACCTGAGAGATCAGGTGAATTTTTCTAAGCTATTCAGGTAGGAAGTTGTAGAGCAAATTTGTCTTCTAACTCCAGACCCAGCACCATTTCTATTCACTACTCTCTCTCTCTCTCTACTTATCAAACTAGGGAACAAGTGAGGCAGAAGGAAATTCCCTAATAACAAGATCTGACCCTAATGGAATGGAATAATTTATTATTGTGAATTTATATTTTCCTACTCAATGAAACACTTCATAAACAAATTGTATAATCACTTGAATTGAATATTGTAGTGAGGATTCATTTTTTGTTATATCTCAGATTCTGAGGGTCTTGCTAACACTGAGAATCTATAATTCTATAAAATTCAGTTTGGGCAGATATAACACTTTGGTCTTTTTCTATATTTATAACTTCTTTTTTTTATAGCTTGCTATTTTCAAAAAAATGCATAGATTTCAACATTCACCCTTGCAAAACATAAGTCTCTTCAGATCTCTCTGAAGTCATTCTGCTGATCATTTTTTATAGAACAATAATATTTCAAAATATTCATGTACCATAACATCCATCCATTCTCCAACTGATGGGAATCCACGCCCTTTCCAGTTCCTTGACACTACAAAAAGAGCTTCCACAAACATTTTAGCACATGTGGGTCATTTTCCCATTTTTATGATCTCTTTAGTGTACAGGCCCAGTAGAAAAACTGCCAGATTCAAAGGGTATGCATAGTTTGATAGCCATTTAAAAATAGTTCCATATTGATCTCCAGAATGGTGGTTTAAGTTCACAACTCCAGCAACAATGTATTAGTGTCTTAGTTTTCCCACATCCCTTGCAACACATCATTTTCATCTCTTTTCATTTTAGCCAATCTGAGAGGTGGGCAGTGGTACCTCAGAGTTTTCTTAGTTTGCCTTTTCTGATAAAAATAATTTAAAGATTTTTTCATATGACTACAAATGGTTTTATTCTATTGAAATGAAAATTGTCTGTTAATATCCTTTCACCATTTATCAAATGGAGAATGGCTTGAAATCTCATAAATTTGATTCAATTCTCTATGTATTTTAGAAATGAGGTCTTTATCAGAACCCTTGGATGTAATTGTGTCACAATATACTGTTTCCCTTTTAATCTTATCTGCATTGTCTTTGTGGTATAAAACATTTTTAAATTAATATAATCAAAATTATCCATTTTGCATTCCATACATTCATCCCTGATTTTACTGGGAATGGTTCTTGCTTATACCCATTACATATGATGCTTGCTTATTGTTTTAAATTGATGCAATCCATCATTTAAAGTTAAACTTCATTTGTTCCTATACTTTCTAATGTTTTTAATAGGAATGGGTGTTGGATTTTGTCATTTTTCTGCATCTATTGAGATAATCATATATATATATTTATTTTGATTATTGATAGTCAATTAGTCTAATAGATTTCCTAATATTGCACCAACCCTGCACTCCTGGGATAAATACTACTTGGTCATGGTACATTATCCTTGGGATAACTTAAAATAATCTCTTCGCTAATATTTTACTTAAGATTTTTGCATCAATATTCACTAGGGAAATTGGTCTTTAATTTTATTTCTCTGTTTTCTAAACCATCTTACCTAGTTTAGGTGTCAGTACCATATCAAAGTCATAAAAAGGAATTTGGTAAGACTCCTTCTTTTCCTATTTTTCCAAATAGTTTGCATAATTTTAGAATAATTGCTCTTTTAATGTTTGGTAGAATTCACATGTAAATCCATGTGATCCTGGAAATTTTTTCTTAGGGAGTTAATAGCTTGTTCAAATTCTTTTTCCTAAAACTGGACCATTTAAGTAATTTGCTTTCTGCTCTGTTAAACAGGGAAATGCATACATTTCACTTAGATTATCATGTTTATTGGCATAAAAGTTGAGCAAAATAGATCTTTATTATTCTCCCTTTTAATTTTTATACTGATAATTTGATCTTAATTTTTGTAATACAATTAACTAAATGTTTATCTCTTTTGTTGGTTTATCATAAAATCAATTTTTAGTTTTATTAATGAAATCAATTTTAAAGTTTCTATTTCATTAATCTACCCTTTTGTTTTTAGAATTTTAAATTTTGTATTTAATTGGGGGTTTTCCATTTTTCTTTTCCTAGTTTTTTTAGTTGCATGCCCAATTCATTGATCTTTTTTTTTAATTTTATGCAAGTAAACATCTAGAGATATAAACATTTCACTAAGAACTGCTTTGGCTGCATCCCATACATTTTGGTCTCATTATTATAATTCTCTTGGCTGGTATTATTGATGTGTCTGTGATTACTTTTCTCCCTCTCATTCTTTTTTTAATTTTTTTCAATCTTTTTTAATAAACCTTTTTGTTTTCAAAACATATGCACAGATAATTCGACAACATAGATACTTACAAAGCCTTGTGTTTCAGATTTTCTCTTCATCTCCCTCCCACCTCTCTTGGAGGCAAGCAATCCAATATATGTAAAACATTAAAATATATGTAAATCTAATATGTATAGACATATTCATACAATCCTCTCGCTCCCCAAGAAAAATTTTTTTACAGACCCTCCCCCTTTCTTTTCCCTTTTCCTTTCCACTTCTGTTCTACTTCTATTACCTACCCCTTACAGTTTTCCTTTCTCCTCCAACTTCCCTATAGGATGATACAGTTTTCTATATTAAACTAAATATATCAGGCATTCCCTCTTTGAGCCAAATCTGATTAGAATTAATGTTCATCCCCTCACTACTTTCCCCTAAGTCATTATTTACTTTTTCATGTGATGTAATTCACCCCCTTTACCTCCTCTTCTCTCTTCTTCCAGTACAATCCTGTTTCCACCTGTAGCTTCTTTTTATACCATCACAGAAAAGTCAAATTATACCTATGCCCTCTAAATATATCCCTAGCAAATATAAACTTCTCATGATTTAAATGCCATCCTCCCCTATGGGGATGTAAGCAATTCAATCTTGAAAAACAATGTTTTTTTTTCCTTTCCATTTTTACCTTTTTTATGTTTTTCCTGAGTCCTGTATTTGAATATCAGATTTTTCTGTTCAGCTCTGGTTTTTTCAGCAAAAATAAATTAAAATACCCCATGGCATTGAAAGCCCATATTTTCCTCTAAAAGAAAATATTTAATTTTGCTGGAAAGTTGATCTTTGCTGCAGTCCAAGTTTCTTTGTCCTCCAGAATATCATATTACAGGAACTTTGATCCTTTAAAATGGAAGCTTCTAGGTCCTGAGTAATCCTGATTTTAGCTCCTTAATATTTGAATTCTTTCTTTCTGATTGCTTGCAGTATTTTTATTTGATAATTCTGCCATCTAGCTAGAATATTGCTTGGACTTTTCATTTTGGGGTCACTTTCAGGAGGTAATCAGTGGATTCTTTCAATGGCTATTTCACCTTCTGGTTCTTGAACATCATGACAATTTTCCTTGATGATTTCTTGAAAGATGTTGTCAAGGCTCTTATTATCATCTTGTTTTTAAGTAGTCCAATAATTCTTAGTTTGTCTCCTGAATTTATTTTCCAGGTTGCTTATTTTTCCAATTAAGTATTTTAAATTTTATTCCATTTTGTCTTTTTTTTTGTTTTCTTTCACTGATTCTTTGTCTCATTGAGCCATTTGTTTCTATTTGTTGATTTCTAATTTTTGCTGAATTATTTTCTTCAGTTAGCTTTTTTTTACCTCCTTTTGCATTTAGCCAATAGAAATTTTAAATGAGGTATTTTGTTCATTGGATTTTTTTTCCATTTCAGCAATTCTGTTTTTCAAAGAATTATTGTCTTTTTCCATTTCACCAAAACTGTACTTTAAGAAGTTATTTTCTTCAGTCAATTTATGTGCTTCCTTTTTCTTAGCTCTTATTTCCTTTCCCTATTTTTCTTCTAATTTGCTTTTAAGATCCCTTTTGAATTCTTCCCATAGAGCTTTGTGAGATGTAGACCAAATTATATCATTCTTTCAGGTTGCATATGGATATGTTTTGCCTTTAGTGACCCAGGGTCTGACATTTCTTCTTCCCTGTTTCCATAAAAACTATCTATGGTGACAGTTATTTTGTGTTTTTGCTTATTTTTAAAGGTTGAGACCTGCTGTTAAGGCAAAAGGGAGGTTGTCCCAAGCTTCCTGTACAGAGGACAAGGGCTTCACAATGTTTTTGGTCTGGTGCTTCTGGCCTCCTTCTTGTGCTGCATGAGTGTGGCCAAGTCCTAATTATTCTGGTGTTCACAGGTTTACTATTTACCTTATGTAGTTGCCTTGGAGCTCTAGCAGGTAATTTGCTTATCCACTGGCTTCTGAACCAGGACAGAGTAGCCAACATGCAATATTTTGGCAGGAAGCTGCCAATTAGCTTCCCCCAGTGTGAAGAAGCTTTTTTTACCCTGGGTATCCCCGTACTATGCTGTTATCCTACACCTGTCCTGGCCTGCAACCCTCTCTCCCCCACTGCCTTATTAGAGCACAACTTTACTGAACTTCTTACAAAATATTTTCTGCAGGAAATTTCTTACACTTCAAATATTTGCATGTTCTGTCATTCCAAAACCAGTTCAGAGGCATGATCTACTGTTGGTTTGAGGGATGCCAAGAAGAGAATAGATAAAGATTTGTCTACAATCTGCCATCTTGGCTCTGCCTCAAATTTATCACTTCTTACAAGTCTATCTTTATTGCAAGTTGTATTTAATAAGACTGAGAATTAAAATAGTAATTTCTTCTTATCCTATGCTAGCATGGGATACTGCATTGTTTGCCTGTCTATAGCTTCAAGTGCTGCTCTATAATTATTCATTCTTGATTGGAGATCTACATTTTGAGTAATACCTTTGATTTTAAAAATCAATAGAAGGCAAGAGACTGAAATGTATTTTCCTCAAGGCTGTGTTCACAGTCATCTTAGTCACTTTCTAACTGCAATGGGACTTCTGTGAATTATCTTCATTTAGAACTTTTACCTTCCTTTCTTGAGAGTGTATTATTGAATTGTGCTGATTTCTTGTTGAGGATTTGGTGTATTTTCTAGTGATGCTGCTATTATTTTATGCACTTTTCTTAGTTATCTTTAATATCTGTTATTACTTTATAACTAGGTTGTATAGATGAATTTGAATCCATTTGCACTTAGTCCAGGTTCTTACCACTCCTTCCCTGACATAACCCACAAATCTCATTTTCTTTCCTTTCCCCTTGCCTTTCCTTACTTAGTTTTGAAGATCTAGAATGAAAGAAGTTTTCATAAAGCCACTCCTGATCTGCCCATCTGATATTTTTCTCCTTAATGTCATTTCCCACAAAAATGGCTATCAATATTTGTATAGTTCCTTTTGTTTTACAAACTGTTTTCCTTTCAATATTTTTATGATATAGGTAGTGCTAATATGTTACCAATTTGCAATGATAAAACTAAATATTAAAATGAAGAAGTGAGCCCATGCTCACTATGTTGATAAGTTGTAAACTAAGTTCAAACATAGTTTTCTTTTTTTTTCTTTTTTTCCTTATCGTGTTCTTTTTGCTATACCACATTGTATCTTTTTGAAGATGTCATGTAAATTCTAATACATTTGGATAAAGATACATGTATATGTAAACATTTGTGCACCATTCAAGATATACATATAACATGTATATATACATATATGTGAATATATAATTGTGTGTTTGTGTGTGTGTGTAAAGTCTAAATTTACTTCTGCATGTTTGTGAGATTTTTGAAGTCAGAGATGATATGTTATCATGTTTTAAAAGATTTTACCTAGGAAAAATGGTGAGCTAAAATTAACTTGGAAATCATTTTTGAATGATTATTAGATGGAAAAATTATGTAAATTTGTTCATACCCAGAAATAATTATTTTAAAGTTATTATAGCATGATTAAAAAATAATTAGATTAAAGAAGCTTGGAATATTTGATCTTAAAACTTATGGATGAAATATATAAGGCTAACAAATTGGATAAAAAATATAATCTATACTTAGGTTAAGTTGTATCCAAGATATAAATCCATCTTTACATATCTATCAATAAAAACAAAGAACTGGAGTTTAGTTATCAGACACACACACACACAGAGACACACAGAAAGAGACCCAAAGTAAGCAAGAGACAGAGACAAAGACAGAGACAAAGACAGAGATAGATATTTACAGAGGGAAGATAGAGACAGAGACAAAGATAGAGACAGAGACAAAGATAGAGACAGAAACAGATATTTGTATCTTCTTTGATACATACAACAATGATTTGGCAGCATGGAAGGTGTAGGGGAAATTATGATTGGAATTCTTATCATGATTTAATGAATGTCTACAGACAGATTAGATAGATTTTTGAATTCTGAAGTTATCTGACTTAAGACAATTGTTCATATGAATAAAAATAAGACATTATCACAGTATAACTTTTTTTTTATTTAGAGAAACATGGTATATTAATTTGTTACTAGACCTGAAGAAATATGTAGGTGCTAACCTTGTCCTAGATACTAACTAGCTATGTTACACTGTTCAAATTGTTTCATATACTTGAAACTCAGTTTCCTACAATGATAAATTGTATTGAGAGGTGGGAATGTATTTTCTGGTCTCTGAAATCTCCTTCAGATTTAACTCTAAGTACGGTGAAGAATTGAGGGATTTTGGAAACATATAAATATCAGCAACTTTTGGACAACTAATATTCATAGGAAGAATTTCTTTATGTTGATCTTAACTTTCCTTTTCTTTTTCTTTTTTTCTTTTTTGTTAAAATTTCAATCATTCTTCTCTGGGGCCAAACAGAATATCTTATTATTTGTTCAATTTGGAGTTCAAATAATTGAAAAAAAAAGTCAAAGCCATAAGAATTTTCCTTTTCCCTATACAGATTCCAAAGATTCCAAGTTTTTTTTTTTTCCTACAGATCATTCTATGTAATGATCCTAATTGTCCTCCTAAGGATACTTCCAAGTTTGTCAATATATTTAGAGAATATGACACGTAGAGCTAAATATAATCCTTCAGATTCCCAGGAAAATTTTTTTCAAAAGTAGGTGACTGGACAGACACTAAAAAATTGTGATCTATTTGATATTTGAAGAGGACAAAAATAAGGAGAACAAGATTGTAACATTTTAGTTTACAAGAAATTTTTGTGTACAAGAAAGGAGGCAAAAATAAAAAAGCTCCCCCCAAAAATAAGAACATGGAGAAAGCAAAAAGGCTGTCTCATAAGATTTTTTAAATATCTGAGGAAAGAAGGGAAGTGAAAAAAGAGGGAAAGGTATATCCAATTGATTGTAGAATTCCAGAGATTGCAAGGAGAAATAAGAATTTCTTAAATGAGCAATGGAAAGCAAAAGAAATTAATGAAATGTGATAGACAAAGAAATCTCTCCAGGAAAATTAGAGCCATCATTTGAATAGTCCATGTAAAAGAAATGAGTATTGCAAAAGACAAAAATAGTAGAGATATAAAGAAGCAGAATAGATTAAAATGTGCTATGAATATAGAGAAGAATTATAAAAGAAAGATCTTAACACCATTAATAATCATGATGATGTGGTTACTTATCTGAAGCCAGGCATTCTGGCAAATGAGATCAAGTGGGCTTTAGAAAGTTTTGCTAAAAATAATAGTAAAGATGACAGAATCCCAGCTCGACTACCTAAAATCCCAACAGATGATGCCATGTAAATACTGCTTTCTGTCTACTAGTAAATTTGAAAAGTATAACAGTGGAGAGTAGATTGGAAAAAAAAATCACCTTACAATCCAGTCCTAAAGTAGAGCAATGGCAAAATACACATATGTGCATATTGAGAGAGTATCATAACCTCCATGTTTCATAAAGTTTATAAGTTTTTTTGATAAAGTTATTAATTTAACACAATTATTATTTTCCCAGAAGAAAACAACTCTTTTTTAATGTAAAAATCAGAATATGACAAGTATCTGTCTGAAGCTTACATAAAGATCTGTAATCTAATTAAAACAAGAACCAGTTGCAGAACAGAAAATATTTGCACCAATGACTTTTAAACTCCAGGTATAATTTGTCAAAAAGTTTAAGAGACTTGAAGTGCACAAAATATAAAGGTTACCTATGGTGACAAAGATATCAAGTTTCACAAAAGAAATTTGAAATCATGATTTCTATACTGTCTTTACATGGATCTTGGAGCATTAAACTCATTTAAATAAGTTTTAGATAAAAATGTATAGGTAAAGACATTTTAATTATATATATATATATATATATATATATCTTGGCTACTCCAGCTGAAAAGTTCTTTTGATTTTTAGATAAATCTGAGAATAGATGATAGATACATAAGCAAGCATATAATCACACACCAGGCTTTCTTTTAGCTTTAAATTGTGTTTTTAACTATTGGATAAGGAGAGCTGACAAAAATGCATATCAATGATGAAATTAAGTGACACATGGAGAGTTTTGAGTGGTTTCATTAATTGACCTGCGAAATGAAGCAACTTGATTAAAAATCTAACATCTTTGAAAGGGCAATTCTATTTTTATGGTCCATCATCTCCTCTGCACTGAAACATGATGACAAGCTCTGAGACTAAATTACAAAAATTAAAATTATAAATAAAATTATAAATTACAAATAAATTACAAAATTAAAAATTAAATTACAAAATTAAAAATAAAATTAAATTACAAAAATAGATGGAAATTGGGATCTTGTGAAAAATTGAGTTAAAATTCTAATTGAGTGAAAAATCTAAATATTTTGAGGAATGTTTAGATTTGAGTTTTGTTTACGGAGGAATTCTTCTATGTTATCTAATAAAAATAGAATCTGGAAAGAATATTTCATGCCTAGGGAAATTGTTCCATGAGAGAAGATTTTTTTAAAGTTTAAGATGCTTCCTGTATTCAGTCCATCTGTACCCTAAACTGTATTTTCAGGATAGGGCTTAAATCTTCTGATTGGCCAAATAGTTCCTTTTAAAATAATAGAGTATTTGATGGGATAGAGCATTAACCTCAGAATGAAAAAAAAACAAATAATTTCTCAAATATTGCCTCCTGACTGCCAAACTTCACATAAGTCATTTAAATCCCCTGAGTCTCAAGCTCCTAACACTTTCAATTATAGGCAAATTTACAACTTTTATCAGTTCAGGTGGTTTCCACAATTATGAAATTACAAAACGAGACCCTGAAGTTTAAACATATTTCAAATGACCTATAATCTCTGTGTCACATTAAATAGTGTCCTAATATGGGAAGTTAGTCTATATTAGGCTCATTAGCTTTTGATTCTAAAGGATATTTATTTTCCAATGGTAATACTTCTTTCACTGTGAGTTTTCCAAAATACATTTATCCTCCCTTCTAGTAGAAGTAATATAAGGTATGGTAAAAAGTAGCACACATGGAATTTGATACCCATACTACAGTATGCATTGCATATTCATAGATATAAATTTTATATGAAGCTTTTAACCAATTCAAGAAACTAAGCTCATTTGAAAAATTGAATAGAAATGAACCAGTAGAATCTATGTTGTTAAAGGAAGGTCATGAAAAAATAGTTTTCTTTTTTCTGTAGTGAACCAAATGGGGGGAAAATGGGTAATTTTCTGCCAAGTAATAACACAGAACATGATTCAGAAGCCATAAATCAAAAGCCAGACAAAATACTTTTGCCCCTTTGAGAAAAAAATCTCTATGTTAGAAATCAAGAACAAAAATGAGAAGCTTAAATAGAAGTCAAAAAGCATATTTCTCCATAAATAGTGGCTTCAGTGATGAAAGCTGAGAAATGAAGGACAAAAACTCTTTTTTGGTGCAATTTTCTGGTATAATCACTTCTTAAAATAATGAGTAGCATTGGATTAAATTTAAGAATACTATCTGAATAAACAGGCAAAAAACACTTATATTATTCAATCACTATTGAGAATTAGAAAATAAAGTTCTTATTATTTAAATTTCTCACGATTTAGTCACACACAAATATAAACATACACCCAGGATATTTTTTTTTCTTTATTGTATTAATTGCTCCAGGGGGATTTCTAAAAGGAGACAATATTGAAAAGAATGAAAATGAATAGCTAAAATCTAGTTTACTAATATATGAATGTAATTAATTAAATTAACTCTAATTCTTTGAATGTCGAGTATTTTGGAAAGTCAAGATCCAAAATCTGGGAAACTTTGAACAAGGTAATTAAAGTGAGTATATTTCCATGTGGAAAAATCTCTTTATACTTTATACACACTTTTTATATTTTATGCATATTCTTTATATGTAAACCATAAAGGAAACCAAAAACAAGAATAACTATCTCCCCACACACATACACACATTCACATGCACACACACACACACACACACACACACAAACTTGCTCCCCAAATGCATCATTCTGCAGAATAAAAAAGACAGGCTCTCCAATCTTTTCGATTAATGATAAGAAATACAAGGGGGGTGAATTAGCCATTTATAGACAACATTCTCTCTGTGGAAATTAAAGATTCAATAGAAGAATTATTTTCAAATATCATAGAACTATTTGCAAAGATATTTCACATATACATATGCATATTTACCTATATATCTGTATATGTATCTATATCTATATTTTTCTTATATCTATACCTATCTACATCTATCAATCTATCTATCTAGCTTAGAATAAACCACAAATAGGATTAAACAGAAATTGAAAATAGTTGTACCTAACTATACCTATTCATGGAAAAAAAATCACTCTTGCCTGAAATTGTTGACTTTTAAAAATGATAATATTGGTGATGGCTATCATTGCTATATTGCTTTCAGATGTGCAAAGTCTTTTACAAATATTATCTCATTTTATCTCCACCACAACCCTGGGAGATCAATATTGTTATTTTTCCCCTTTTAAAAGTGAAGAAAAAAGAAGTTAAAAGAAGCTAAATGAATTGTCCAGGATCACATTGCCTACTTGATCATGGTCATGCTAGGGAGAGATGTCTGAAATTAGATTTTAATTTAGTTCATCTGACTTTGTCATATCCTATTTTTATTTTCTCCTTTAACTGGATAAAAAGTTTTATTCTTATAGAAAATAATAATTCATAAATCATTTAAATTTACCAGTAAGGTTACTAAGAGGAAATTTAGCTGTTTAAACCTCAAAGATCAAATCTCAGTTCTTTTTTGTTTCTTGTTGCAGGAAGTAGGATAGATGATTTTGTATTTAAACTGAAAGAAAAAAAAAATTCTGTCTTACATTCCCACACTGTAATATTTTGTCCGACTGTCAATTTCTCACATTACAGCAGCTACTATCTATGGATCTGTTGATTTTTCATAGACTGGTGACCTAACATAAAGTTTAAAATGTTTGTTGAAAGTTCAAAATTGATAGGTAGATAAACAGATTTTGATAGATTTTTGAGAATTAGCTCACCATTGACAATCTTTATTTACCCAAGTTTATACATATAGTACTTTTTAGAAAAATCAGAATTAATCAATATATTCATCAATAAACATTTGTGAAATGACTGCTTTGTGTAAGATATATCAGGATGCACTGGGGGAACAAAAAAAAGCAAAAAGTTGCTCTCTTCCCTCAAAGACCTCAAGAATATCTTCTTAGGCCATTTCTTTATAGATTGGGTCATGACAACTGCCTCTCATAAATTAGGAGATGATTGACAAAGATAAAGCAAAAAAATGCCTTTTAAATATCTAAATTTAAGCAACAGTTAAAATAGAGAAAATAAGCATCTCCAGTATGTTGGCTCATAGAGCAATGATTCTTAACCTGTGATGTGTGACTTGTGTTCATCTCTGTGTGTGTATGATTTTATATCTATATACACATATACAAATATAATAAATAGATGCTTGCATGTATTTAGGGGGTATATACATATATGATTGTGAACTGATGACTAATTATAATTTACTTAATTATCTTATGTTTAATGGATACATTTGGAAATTTTCGGCAAAGAAATCTGTGGATTTCGTCTATAGTACCAGAAGGAATTATAATATCCCTCCTGCAAAAATAAAATAAAATAAAAGTTAGGAACCTGTTCTTTATTGAAAGTCCTTGGAGTGTCACAAACTGCTTGGGAATGACACCAGGAATCCATGTTTTTATTTGCTGACAGTCACATTTTCTAGATGTCTGACCTTAGGCAGTCTCTTCATCTCTCATCTGTAAAATAAAGAGTCAAGGTTTATAGTTTTAGAGCTAAGAGGCACCTTGAGATTTATCTAGTTCAACAACCCTATTTTCCATATGTGCTAACTTGGAAAGAGAGAGCCGAAATCACTTGCCCCAGGTTACACAATTATTAAGTGGTGTACTGGGTGGTCAATCCAAGCCCTTTCTTTTCTGCTGCAAGACTGCATTTTCCTACCTACATTATATATTTCACGGTCTGATTGTGAGAAAAGAGTTGCTGAGAATTAAAATACAAGAGAAACAATTAATACATTGGAGAAGTGCTTTGCTTTGTGTCTTTTTTAACAAAAAAAACTTAGAAATTGGAAAATTAGGAGAAATAAAAAGGCAAACATCTGTCAAAACATTTTTCCCTTGAGAATATCAATGATTGTCATTACAAATTGGTCTTTCTTTTTAAAAAAAGGATTCTCCCTTTTGCTGTACTTGCTTAGTTGATTTACTATTATTCTGTTTAACATTTTGAAAAATCCACAAAACAATGGCCTAGTTTACAATGCTACAATTTAGAATTCTAAATTGCCACTTGATTTTCCTTAAATATAAACAGGTGCAGCCAAGAAAAAGAACACAGAGCACACATCAAACTTTTGCTGAACTAATTGTTCAAAGGAGTATGTGGATCGCAAGATTTAAAATCTATTTAAAGATTGCTTATATGCAGCCTATTCCTTATTCTTTCTTAATGAGATTTGGCACCTTCCAAGCACATTCATTGGGTAAGCAGCCTCTAGTTCAATGGTTTTTGTCAGAGGAAAATCAAATTTTATTACAGCTTAGGATCTCTCATAGCAACCTCAGAATTGGCATTGGCATGTAACTCAATATCAAAAGAGGTCATTTTTCTAATTCTAATAACCTCTGTGGGATCAACACAGCTTATAAATAGGAAGTGAAAAAATGGATCACCTCTTTGAGAAGGAGTGTAATGGGAAACAATCTTTGGTAACTATCTACTTTATTTAATAGAAACTAGAAAGTGTTTCACTTTAATATTATTATTAAGGAAAGCTCATGATAAAATACGTCCCAATTCTATGTATTTGATTATATTTTGAAACATTTAAGTTCCTTATATGCTGATGTATAGTAGACTTTTTGCTGTTCCAGGATAAATCTCAAATTAGCATTCAATTAGTACTTGGGAATATTTGGCTCAAATAATTGTATTCCCTTCTTTCTCCTTCATATCACCCTTCCCTTGATCAGGCATAAAGTGGGAGAGAAGTAATGATAGTATTGAGTTTCACTTCTCTACTTGGTGCTTTAGGTTCCTCACCTTTAAATTAGGGAATGGGGCAAGATGATGCCTGCGTTGTCTCAGCTTGTTATTTCATGAATTATTGCAAGAAATTTGGCATTTATAATACCAAGGAAATCCACAGTATAATGGTTTTATTATCACATCTCCAGGTCTTGCAAATAGTAACAGAAGGTAACTCTAGACAATACATGATTCTTTCGAATGGTTCAATGGTTCACATCTTAATCAAGAGAATTATACATTTATAAGTTTTATTCAATGAATAGTGGCTCAGAAGGTCTTATTTTAATTGGACATACTACCGTGAGAATCACTGAATCATGTAATGTTTAAAAAAGAACCTTAGATGTCATTAATACAATGGGGCAAATGCTACATTTAAAGTCAGGGAGGATTAGTTCAAAGTATGATTTTGCCAAGTAATATGTGTGGCGCACCTATACACACGTTATTTAAGTCCTCTGTGTCTCAGTTTCCTTTTCTGTAGAATGAAAAATAGACCAGTAAATTTTAGAGACCTTTCCAAAATGAAATTTATAAACCTAAACATACCTTTATTTTATAACTTTTATTAGAACCCAACAGGGCAGCTTGATTGCACAGTGAATAGAGTAGGCATTGAATGTTGGTGTTATTATGAGTATCTAATGTTAGTGCTATAATTAAGGAGGTATCATAGAGCATTTCAGAGACTTTGAGTTGAAATCATTAATTAATTTTTCTAGGGGGAAAATAACTGCATGATGTATTATGTTTGTTGTTGTTCCTATGCAGTAATCATAAATGAAAGAATCTGTGCTATAAATATGGCCCCTGCTTCCAACAGCATATATCACCAAAGTTCCACTATATATTTTGTCCAGGACTTTCCTTAAATCCTTCCCAAAAGGTTTGAGTACTGAAAGGGAATGAAATTCTCTACAGATTTCTTATAATATGCCTCCAGATGTCACAACATAGTTTGGATAGTATTGGATTACCTCATTATTCCGTTAAAGATATATTATTCTTTTTATGCAACTAAATTTATTCATTTTGTGTTCACACATATTTTAATGTGGTTTATGAATTTTCTCTAGTTTAACTTTCTGGTGGTTATAAGTTAAAATCTACTTACACACAATATGAATATGGTGTGAAATAAAAATGAGTTTCAATCTTTCCTCAGATGCTTTCTATCAGTGTAAGTCTGGTTAAGTAGTTCAACTTCTTTTTTCAGTTACTGTAATAGGGAGATAAGAGCATCTATCTTGAAGTTTTTTTTGTTTTTTTTTTTTAGAAAAAAACAGATGCTTTAACATATGGAAAATTATTGGTAAACTTTAAAACAGTATGAAATACTATTTAGTGTTCTTTACCTGTCTCTACATAGAATTTTTTTTAATTCTCTGAATTAGGTTTTCTGTGTTTGACACTCATTAACTATATATCTATCCACCTTGAACTCTGACTATAAAGAGAGATGGTCATTTGTCCAGAGAATATAGCAATAATTTTCATCATGAAAAATGGCTTATCTTCCTTGCTAAACTGTAATCATGTTTAGAACACTAATATTACCTTTTTCACTGTAGCACATGGCTTAAGTATGTAATGTACTAAGACATTTGATAATACATAAAATAATGACTTTTTTCATGAAATAAGTAAGTGATTAGAATGGAATCTACCTTTGTTCTTCCTCAGTTTATGACCTAAGTTATTTTTGTGGAGGTTATTGAGCTCCCTGTAATAGGCCTGACTTCACATAATTTAGGCTTGAAAAATGATGTCTAATAAGCTTTATTTGTCACAGTTGATTCATGAAGACGGATGAAATATTTACTCTACAAATTGTTTTCATTATAAATGCATACAAATGGGAAATTCTCACAAAGAGAATTGTGTCCCAGGTTTATTAAAAGCAATGAGTGCATGCAAATAACACATTTCAATATTGCCTTTTGCTAAAACAAATGCTATCATTTATAATATATTGAGCACAAATATTTTTGCACTAATTGTAGTATATTTTATATCATTATAACAAGTTTTATGTTTTGTAAATGATATTGACCCTTCAAAACCCCTACTTATGCCTCATCTTGATAGGAAGGT
The DNA here is from genome assembly GCA_023553655.1 of Myrmecobius fasciatus. Taxonomy (NCBI): domain Eukaryota; kingdom Metazoa; phylum Chordata; class Mammalia; order Dasyuromorphia; family Myrmecobiidae; genus Myrmecobius; species Myrmecobius fasciatus. The sequence continues at coordinate 19,229 of JAJPUD010019867.1, forward strand.
GACACAATTTTTATAGGTACTCTCATTCCATTAAGCTAAGAAGATATTGACTGCATGTTCTGTAATCTGTTGACTTGGCAAAATTCCAGCTGCATTGAAGAATCATCACCACTGGGGGCTACTGGGTGATGGCTCCTTCCACCAGAGAATACCATAACAATCATAAACCAAAGTGGCACTCTTGATACTAAGAAGGTTAATTCAGATAAATGACAAATTTTTTTCATGAAACATTGGAATTACATCTCAGGATCTTATCTCAGATTGTGAAAATATATTGTTTTGTATTTCTAATGCAATCTGAAGGCAGAAATGTGTACTGAAAGATATCTTACAAGGATTTTCAGAAGGAAGAAAGGAAGGAGGAAAGAAGAAAAAGAGGGAGGGAGGGAAGGAAAGAGGGAGGGAGAACCAAGAAAGAGAACCTTATATATTGCTTAAGTTTCAATTAAATAAAATACATTCTCTTCTGGATCATACAGCTCTGTCATGAACTCAATTTCTTGGGAAATAGGACAATGGTAGATGTGGAGACCGGAAGAGTTTTGTTTTTGTTTTTGTTTTTGTTTTTTGAAATTCTGTCTTATATATGTTTGTGACACTAACCAGGTCATTTAACCTATATCCCCTTCATAGTGCATGTTACTAATAATATCTACCTCATGGCTTTGTTGTGAGAATAAATGGAGTTTTTTATATATATATATATATATATATAATGCATCATAAACTTTAAAGATATATATACATGCTATTTCTATAAAGTTTTTATAATTGTTAATCCTAATTTTGTTTCAAGTTTTACATACTATTTCTAGATAGACTTTTTGTAGTCATCTAGAGAAAGATAATCTCACTGTCATATGACAGTATTTCCAAGACTTCAGTCACTATCATTGGAAAGTAACATACAAATTCCAAGTGTGGGTAGGGAGTCTGTTCTGGGACTAGCAGAAACTCTCACCTATCCTCTTTCTCTCCCCCAACATTAACCTATGCATGGTAACAAATAATACATATCAAGAATAATCATATTATTATTTTTTTTTTTGCTTTTTTTTTTGCTGAGGCAATTGGGGTTAAGTGACTTGCCCGGGGTCACACAGCTAGAAAGTGTCTGAGACCAGATTTGAACTCAGGTCCTCCTGACTTCAGGGCTGGTGCTCTATCCACTGCACCACCTAGCTGCCCCAAGAATGATCATATTAGATGCTATACTATTATACTGATTAATTGGAGTTAAAGGAAGTCTAAATGAGCCTGTTAAATTATATAGTTCTGGTACACAATCACAAATGGCTTTTTTTTCATATATTCTTTAAATGCCTCTTTCCCTCTGTGAAAATTTTTTCCTTTTTGAATCAATAGAAGAATGTGAAGAATTGTCACACAAAGGGGAGACAAAACTCACAAAATTCATTTGCTTGGCTCCAGTTTATTCAATTATTCTGCTGCATAAGAAAAATCAAATCAAGAAGGAAGTAAAACACTTCAGAAGGAAAACAAATGCAAGCAAACAACAGAGAGTGAGAATGCCATGTTGTGGTCCATACTCAATTCCCATAGTTCTCTCTCCAGGGGTAGATGGCACTCTTCATCACTAAACAATTGGAAGTGGTTTTAATCATATCATTGTTAAAGACAGCCAAGTCCATCAGAATGGATTATCGTATAGTCTTCTTGTTGTGTGTGTATAATGATCTTCTGTTTCAGCTCATTTCATTTAGCATCAGTTCATTTAAGTCTCTCCAGGCCTCTCTGAAATCATCCTGTTGATCATTTCTTTCTTTTTTTTTTTAATTAAAGCTTTTATTTACAGAACAAATGAGTAATTTTTCAACATTGACCTGTACAATACTTTCTGTTCCAAATTTTTCTCTCCTTCCCCCTAGCCTAGCCTCTCCCCTAGATGGCAGTTAGTCTAATACATTTTAAATATGTTAAAACATATGAAAAATCCAATATATGTATACATATCTATACAGTTATCTTGCAGCACAAGAAAAATCGGATCTAGAAATAAAAAGAAAAACTAAGAAGGAAAAGAAAATGCAAGCTAACATCAACAAAAAGCATTAAAATGCTATGTTGTGGTCCACCCTCATTTCCCACAGGCCTCTCCCTGGGTGTATATGGTTTTCTTCATTACTGAACAATAGGAACTGGTTTGAATCACCTCTTTGTTGAAGAGAACCATGCCTATCTGAATTGATCATCCTATAGTCTTCTTGTTGCTGTGCATAATTATCTCCTGGTTCTGCTCATTTCACTTAGCATCAGTTCATATAGGTCTCTCCAGTTCTTTCTGAAATCATCCTGTTGGTCATGTATTACAAAACAATAATATTCCATGATATTCATATATCATAATTTATTCAGCCATTTCCCAACTGATGGGCATCCATTCAGTTTTCACCATGTGGAATTCTTAGACAGGAGAAGAGCAGAAATGACCATAAAGTAAAAATAGACAATATGGATGACAGAAAATGAAAAGGCTTGCAGGCCAACAATTAAGGTTACTTTGATAGAAATGTAAATTGGGAGAAAACAAAATTTGCCTTCAGGATAAGTGATGTGTTGATTAATGCCTTGTTCCATTTCTTTTTGTAAAATGGGACTAAAGTAATTTATTTCCTCTTCTGCTAATCTAGGCAATCTATAATTTTGATGATATTCCTCCATTTCATTTAGGTTATCAGATTTATTGGTCTAAAGTTGGGAGAAGTAATTCCAAATAATTGCTGTAATTGACCCATCATTGGTGGAATTTTTTCCTTTTTCATTTTTGAGACTAACAATGTGATTTTCCTCTTTCCTTTTTCTAATCAAATTTACTAGAAGTTTATCTATTTTGTTGATTTTTTTCATAAAACCATCTGTTAGTTTTATTTATTGATTCAATAGTTTTTTTTTCTTTTTAAGTTTCAATTTTATTAATCTCTCCTCTTATTTTTCAATCTCAACTTTGGTATTTGATTGGGGGTTTTTAATTTGTTATTTTTCTAGCTTTTTTAGTTGTCAGCCCAATTCATTGATCTTCTCTTTCTCTATTTTATGCAAGTAACCATCTAGAGATATAAAATTTCCCCTTATTACTGCTTTGGCTGCATCTCACAAATTTTAGTATGTTGTATCATTATTGTCATTCGCTTGGATAAAATTATTAATTGTGTCTATGCTGTTATCACCCATTCATTCTTTAGGATGAGATTTAGTTTCCAATTACTTTTTGATCTATTTTCTCCTGGCCTTATATTGCATGTGATTTTTATTGCATCATGATCTGAAAAATGCATTTACTATTTTTGCCTTTCTGCATTTGATTTTAAGGTTTTTGTGCCCTAACATATGGTCAATTTTTGTATGAGTTCCATGAACCTCTGAGAAAAAAAGTAACCTCCTTTCTGTTTCTAATTTTCCACAAAGATCTGTCATACCTAACTTTTCTAACATTTTGTTTTCCTCTTTAACTTTGATCTTATTCATTTTGTCTTTTGATTTTTTCTAGTTTTGAGAAAGTAAGATTCAGATTCCCCACTTGTATAGTTTTGCTGTCTGTTTCTTCTTGAATCTCTCTTCATTTCTTCTCTAGGAATTTTCATGTTATATCACTTGGTGCATATATGTTTAGTATTGTTATTGCTTCATCTATTAATACCCTTTAGTAAGATATATTTTCCATCGCTATCTCTTTAAATTAGATTTATCTTTGCTTTTACTTGATCTGAAATCAGGATTGCTTCTTCTGCTTTTTTTTCTTCACCTAAAATATAATATATTCTCCTACAGCCCTTTACCTTTAGTTTGTATGTGTCACTATACTTTAAATGTGTTTCTTGAAAAAAAATATTGTAGGATTCTGGCTTTTAATCTGGTCTGCTATCTGCTTCTGTTTTATGGAAGAGTTCATTGCATTCAAATCCACAGATAAAATAACTAATTTTGTATTTCCTGCCATCTTATTTACCCTAAGTTATGCTTTTCTCTTTCATATTCCCCTTCCTTTCCCCTCAGTATTTTGGTTTTGATGATCACGTCAATGAAGCAGTCTTCCCCTTTAGAGCCCCTTCCCCCTTTTTCACCTTTTCCATAATTCTTCTGTCTTCCTTTCTATTAGTCTTTCCCTTTCTTTGCCCCATTTCCCTCATACTTTCCTATAAGGTGAGGCAAGTTTCTCTGTGAAACCAAATATGTCTGATATACTCTTTTAGAGCCCAATCTGATGAGAGTAAGATTTACACAATGCTCATCCCCCTCTCTTCTTTCCCAAAATTATAATAGGTATTCTTTGCCTATTTGTGAGATGTCATTTCCCTTATATTACTTCATTTCCCCTCTTTTTCCAGCATAATGTTCTTTCTACCTCTAGTGACATTTTTATATAATTATAATGAAATTAAATTATACCCACATCCTCTAAGTATACTCATAGCAGAAATACAATTCTCAAGAGTTCTTTCCTTTTTACCTTTTTATGTTTTTCTTGAGTTCTATGTTTGGAGATCAAATTTTTGTTCAGTTCTTTAGAACTGAAATTTTCATTAGAATTGAAATTCTACATATATCATTGAATGTCCATCTTCTTCCCTGGATGATAATATTCATTTTAGCTGGATAGCTAAATCCACATTCCTTTGCCTTTCAGAATATCAGATTCCAGGCCCTTCAATCCTTTAAGGTGGAATCTGCTAGGTTCTGGGTAATCTCCTTGGTATTTATTTATTTTTTCTCTCTGGCTTCTGGCAATATCTTTTCCTTGGTGTAATAGTTCTTAAATTTAGCCAAGATATTGCTTGGGCATATAATTTTGGGGTCTCTTTCAGGAAGTAATTGGTGAATTCTTTCAATGGCTATTTTACCTAATGATTCCAAAATATCAGGGCAGTTATCTTTTATGGTTTCCTGTAAGATGTCTAGGTTATTTATTCATCATGGCTTTCAGGAAGTCCAATAATCCTTAGATTGTCTCTCCTAGATATATTTTCCAGGTTAGCTGTATTTCCTAGGAGAGATTTCATACTTTCTTCTATTTTTTCATTTATGACGGAATAAAAATCACATGCAATATAAGGCCAGGAGAAAATAGACCAAAAAGCAATTGGAAACTAAATAATTTTATCCTAAAGAATGAATGGATGAAACAGCAAATTACAGACACAATTACTAATTTCATTCAAGAGAATGACAATAATGAGACCACATACCAAAATTTGTGGGATACAGCCAAAGCGGTAATAAGGGGAAATTTTATATCTCTAGATGCTTATTTGCATAAAATAGAAAAAGAGAAAATCAATGAATTGGGCTTGCAACTAAAAAAGCTAGAGAAAGAACAAATTAAAAACCCCCAATCAAATACCAAACTTGAAATCCTAAAAATAAAAGGAGAAATTAGTAAAATTGAAAGTAAAAAAACTATTGAATTAATAAATAAAACTAAAAGTTGGTTTTATGAAAAAACCAACAAAATAGATAAACCTCTAGTTAATTTAATTAGAAAAAGGAAAGAGGAAAATCAAATTGTTAGTCTCAAAAATGAAAAGGGAGAACTTTCCACCAATGAAGAGGAAATTAGAGCAATAATCAGGAGTTACTTTGCCCAACTGTATGCCAATAAATTTGATAACCTAAGTGAAATGGAGGAATATCTACAAAAATATAGATTGCCCAGATTAACAGAAGAGGAAATAAATTACTTAAATAGTCCCATTTCAGAAAAAGAAATAGAACAAGTCATTAATCAACTCCCTAAGAAAAAATCCCCAGGACCAGATGGATTTACATGTGAATTCTACCAAACATTTAAAGAACAGTTAACTCCAA
>JAJPUD010019868.1:0-25736 GCA_023553655.1 Myrmecobius fasciatus
TCTTCTATTTTTTTCATTTTTTTTTGTTTTTGTTTGACTGATTCTTGAAGTCATTGAGTCATTCACTTGCATTTGTTCAATTCTTATTTTTAAAGTGTTGTTTTCTTCAGTTACCTTTTTAAGCTCCTTTTGTAACTGGCCAATTTGTTCATTGCAGTCTTTTTCCACTTCACTAATTTTATTTTTCAGTGCATTGTTGTCTATTTCTACTTCATCAATTTTGTTTTTTAGTAAATTAGTGTTTTTATCATATCTCTTTTGGAGGGCTTCTTGCACTGACTTCAGTTTATTTTCCCATTTATCCTCCAGCTCTCTTTTGAGATTTTTTATTCAATCTTCCAGAAAGACCTTTTGAAATGGGGATTAGTGATGGTCCTTGATAACTTCCTCTGGAGTTGTTTTGTCTAAAAAACCCTCAGGATCTGGGCACTGTTTTTCTTTCTCGCAATAGAAGCTGTCTATGGTGAGAGCTCTCTTTTGCTTCTTCATTTTTTTAGATAGCATGGAGGTCTCTTTAAGGCTAGAGAAGTGGCTGAGGTACTTTGCCCTGGGGCAATTCTGCGAATTAACTTAAGATGCTGTGTTGGTGGGGGCTAGGACTAAGTCCTAATTACTCCTTAAAAAAGGCAAATCTGCCAGAACACCTGCCCCCAATCAGGGCAGAGTGTTCCGAGTGCCTCAGATAAACTCCAGGTGTTTGGAGTTTGGAGTTTCTGCCACACTGAGCTGAGTCCCACCCTCACTTCCAGGTTGCACCAAGTAAACTGTTTACTTCTCTGCCCAAGTTAAATAAACCTGATATGAAGTTTTTGAGAGATTTCTGCAAGCAGTGTCTAAATATTTCTGGATTCGTTGACTTGAAGATCAGTTCAGAGGCTTATTTTATTGTTGATTTGAGAGAAGATCGGAGGAGGATACAGAGAGTCCTGTTTTCACTCTGCCATCTTGGCTCCGCCCCCTCATTTATAAAATATATAAAGAATTGACTCAAATTTATAAGAATTCAAGCCATTCTCCAATTGATAATTGGTCAAAGGATATGAACAGAAATTTTCAGATGAAGAAATTAAAATAATTTCTAATCACATGAAAAGGTACTCTAAATCACTATTGATCAAAGAAATTCAAATTAGGACAACTCTGAGATGCTACTCCACACCTCTCAGATTGGCTAAGATGACAGGAAAAGATAATGATGAATGTTGAAGGGGATGTGAGAAAACTGAGACATTAAATACATTGCTGGTGGAATTGTGAATGGATCCAGCCATTCTGGAGAACAATTTGGAACTATGCCCAAAGGATTATCAAAATGTGCATACCCTTTGATCCAGCAGTGTCTCTACTGAGCTTATATCCCAAAGAAATCATAAAGGAGGGAAAGGGACCTACATGTGCAAAAATGTTTGTGGCACCCCTTTTTGTAGTGGCAAGAAACTGGAAACTGGGATGCCCATCAGTTGGAGAATACTTGAATACATTATGGTATATGAATATGATGGAATATTATTGTTCTATAAGAAATGATCAAAAAATTTAAAAAAAGAAATGATCAGCAGGATGATTTCAGGGAGGCATGGAGAGACTTATATGAACTGATGCTAAGTAAAATGAGCAGTACTAGGAGATCTTTATACACAGCAACAAGATTATACAATGATCAATTCTGATGGATGTGGCTCTTTTCAACAATGAGATGATTCAGGTCAGTTCCAGTGGTCTTGTGATAAAGAGCTGTTTACCCCCAGAGAGAAGACTGTGGATCACAACATAGCATTTTCACTCTTTCTGTTGTTGTTTGCTTGTATTTTATTTTCTTTCTCATTTTTTACTTTTTTATTTGATTTTATTGTGCAGCAAGATAACCATATAAATATGTATGCCTATAGTTTATTTACATATATTTTTGCCATGTTTAACATATATTGGATTACTTGCCATCTAAGGAAAAGGAAAGAGGAGGGAGTATTGGAACACAAGGTTTTGCAAGGATTAATGTTGAAAAATTATCCATGCATATGTTTTGAAAATAAGCTTTAATAAATAAATAAAAAATAAAAAAAGTACCTAGAGCTTACCAACATATGGCAAATTTGGTCTGTACAGGGAAAAAAAAAACATAGTGAAATTATAATCTCCCACATAAGATTTGACTAAAAAAGACATCCAAATCTTATAGATTATTCAAATTATAGCATTGATCATTTTTTTAATATTACAGTCAAAGAGTAGAAACATGATGAGTATTAGATAATATCACACAAATTAAATTGATTTTATCTTAATTATCTAGCATTTATTGCTCTATAAATTTATTACTCTATAAACCAAGAACAAAATGTTGGTTAGAGACACAAATTAAGAAGCACATTGAGAAGAATTTGTGTATATGGTAATCAGGTATTTTATCATGGGAGCTATGAAAAGCAATTGGTCTTCTGCCCTTAGGGTGAGCCAATTCATCTTCTATAGTGAGTGGCAGGGGGAATAGAGGGAGGGAGGGAGGAAAGGAGACTGGAAGGAAAGAGGAAGGAAGGAAAGAAGGAAGAAAGGAAAGAAGGAAGGACAGAGGGTTGAATGCAGGAAGGGATCCTAAATGTAAGATATTTATCTGTCAAATAAGTTTAATGGAGGAACTGAACCATACATATACTGTTAATACATAAAGAATTGTGACATAAAGGGAAGATATTTCACAGTTTTCCTCCCAAGAGACAAATCTGCAATTAGAGTTAGTTTTATCATGTTCCCAAGGGCATTCTGAGATATTTTGTCATCTTAGCTTGCAGTTTCCTTATAAATATAAGCAAACCTTCACCATTACAAAAACTGCAGTATATTTACTGCAATTTTACATTATATTTAAATAAAGTTGAATGGATTGTTTTGTACTATATGTTGTTTTGATACTTTTGATTATATTAATCTTTAAGTTTTGTTAACTATTGTTAATTAAGAATATCAAGAGTTTCAGATAGGGAATTCTTTTCTCGATTGTATTTTGTTTATTTCTTTTTCATAGTCTTTAGTCAGATTATGATGGTCGACTTTTTAATTTCATATAGTAGCTCGCTATTGATAGACATCTCCTAATATCTTTCCAAATGTCCTTAACTATAAGCAAGCCATTTCTGCTATGTTGGTATTTGATACCTGCCATTAGGATTATTTCTATATTGATCTTCCCTTCTTCATGTCCCTTACTGTGGCAACAACCATATCATATAGCAAATGTATAGGTATCAAGATGCCTCCTTCAAATTTGTTCAATACTGATAGCAGATATCAATTATTTTAATTTTCTGTTTTGGTATTAGTTTTATTTGGGCCATCAAACTTGTTATGTTTTTCTTTTTCTTTTAAAAACTATATTTTGCATATTTCCATCTCTTCTTTAAAATCATTCAAAATATTGACAGTATTTTCATCATTCATGTCATTAATTAGCATATAGAATTTATATTAAGTTGTAAAATTGTACTGATTTTAGGTTTTCCCCTATTTCCCTTTTCATATTTTAAGTAACATCTTTTTTTCCATTAGGTACATCTAATCTGGGTTTAGGAAAGAAATATCTTCCTGTGATTACTAAACATTGATGAGCAATTCATTGTTGTGTGACTTAGAGCTGAGGATAATGTTGATTAAAAATAGTACAAAATCATTTTCTGTAAGTATTCAAATTTGTAATTTAATATGATGTAGTATTGGTGCATGATAAAAACATTCAAATTTTCATTTCATGCTGGTTTAATTTGGTTGCTATGTAGTTTGCCTTATGTGATATGAGAAAAAAATGATTATTAATAAGCAGTAATTTGAGAAGATACCGTGATCTCCCCATTTTTCTAAAGTCCTTATTTTAAGACAGCCTCTGAAGAATAAGACTGATGACAGCATATAGGATTAACATTCTCCTCAGTCTAAATGTTGCTATCCCACCCAATATTACAAGAAATTTGATGTAAGATAAAAGTTCCAGTGCATTATGTGGAAGATATAGAATATTTGTCTAAATTGGAAGTAAATAAATATCCCCTAGCCCTCATTAGAATATATCATTTTTTAAATTTTAATATTCATCTTCTTATTAATTGTTAACTGATCAATTGATTGATGCCCTCAGGATCACCACTTTCCAAAGACATACAGATTTTGAGCTCACTGCCATACTGGATTTTTGGCATTATGGAGTGTCACTGATTCATTTTATTGTTATATATTAGGATTTTTTTGTAAAATGATTAATTATACAAAAATTAGGTTAGGTCTCTTTCTCTCTTTTTTAATATCACAAGCAAAAGATGGTCTACTGTCTCTGTTATCTTCCATGTCAAGTTGATTATCAGAATGGTTCTAAAAATGTCAGCTTACAGTTTTCCCCCAATCTCACCATTTTTTTAGATTCCTAGGAGCAGTTACTTCACCCTGCTCAGGACACTAATCCAATCAGTGAGGTTGCCAATCATCCACTTTTTCAGGATGCCTAAAAGGACTTTGCTGCTACTATATTGGTCTCAGGGCTTGCAGATTCCATGCCACATATTACTATGAATTATATTCTACTTTTCCACTGCCTTTCCTCTTCATCACATAGTTTATGATGGGCTGGGTGTTATTTTGTTGTGATTGCTATCTAACCATAAGAATCTCTATAGATGAAGTGCTCTGCCTAGAGTCAGGAATACCAAAGTCCAAATCAAGCCTCAGAAGCTTTGCTAGCTATGTGGCTAGGGACAACTCATTTAAATTCTATTTTCCTCGTCTGTAAAATGGGAACAATAGGGGGGTCAGAGCCAAGGTGGCAAACTGCAGACATCATTCTCTGTGAGCTCCTGAGACCTTCCCTCAGACCCAGACAAATTGAGCCTCTGAACTGGTTCTGGAGTGAGGGCTCCATCAAACACTTGGAGTACAACACACTTCTATCAAAAATCTATTTTGAAAGAACTCTGAAGAAACTCAGTTTCAGACACACAATGGATGGGCAGCTGGTCGCAATCAGAAACCACAGCGCTTGGGGCGAAAGACGAGGCTGGGACAAAGTGGCGGATTTTAGGGACCCAGGAAATCCCCGGGAGTCACTTGGGCTACTTTACTCAGCTTGCGGCCAGTGCTTTGGCAGATCTGACTTTGGTAAAGGGTGGATTGAGAGTAGCTGAAAGCATGGTCCTAGTGTGGATCTAGCCGGACCAGCCCCCTTACAGGAAGTCAACTCTGCGAACTACCCCAGGGTAAATTGAAACAGCTGCAGAATTCCCTGCTCTGAATTAGACCTCAAAATCAAAAACATGAGCAAGAAGCAGAAGAGAGCTCTCACCATAGAAAGATTTAACAGAGAGAAAGTAGGGCAGACCCCAGATTCTGAGGCTCCTAAAGGGAATGCAACATCAGATGAAGCCACAAAGGTGGACATGAGCTGGAAGCCTTTTCAGAAGGCTTACCTGGAAGATTGGATAAAGAATCTCAAAAGAGAGCTAGAAAAAAATGTGGAAATGTATTGAGATCAGTGCAGGAAGAAAAAAACACCCTGCAACAGAGATGTGAAAAACTGGAAAAAAAAGACTGGTGAATTGGAAAAAGACAACAATTCACTAAAAAACAAAATTGGTGAATTGGAAAAAAATCACCAATTCACTAGAAAACAAAAATGGTGAATTGGAAAAAATCATCAATTCACTGGAAAATAAAAATGGTGAATTGGAAAAAGACAAAAATTCACTGAAAAATAAAATTGGCAAAATGGAAAATGAATGCATGGAACCAAAAAATTCAAATGGCCAGTTACAAAAGGAGCTAAAAAAGATAACTGAAGGAAATGATACTTTAAAAATTAAAATTGAAAAATAGAAGTAAATGACTCAATAAGACTTCAAAATCAGGCAAACAAAAACAAAAAAATGAAAAAAATAGAAGAAAATATGAAATATCTCCTAGGAAAAACACCTGACTTGGAAAACAGATCCAGGAGAGACAATCTAAGGATTATTGAACTCCCTTAAAGCCATGATGAAAAAAAGAACCTTGATGCTGTCTTACAGGAAATCGTGAAAGAGAATTGCCCTGATGTTTTCGAATCAGAAGGCAAAATTGGCATTGAAAGAATTCACCAATCACCTCCTGAAAGAGACCCCAAAATTAAAACCACGGGGAATATCATGGCCAAATTTCAGGACTATCACACCAAGGAAAGGATATTGCAAGCAGCTAGAAAGAAACAGTTCAAATACCGAGGAACTGTAATTAGAATTACACAAGATCTGTCAGCTTCCACATTAAAGGATCAAAGGGCCTGGAATCAGATATTCTGAAAAGGCAAAAGAACTTGGATTACAGCCAAGAATAAGTTAACCAGCTAGAATGAGCATCATCTTCCAGGGAAGAAGATGGTCATTCAATGATACAGGAGAATTTCACCTATTTCTAATGAAAAGACCAGATCTGAACAAAAAATTTGACCTCCAAACACAGAACTCTAAAGAAGCATAAAAAGGTAAAAAGGAAAGAACTCTTGAGAACTATATCTCTACTAGGGGTATCCATAAAGAATGGGGATATAATTCAATTTTACTTGGATAATAATGGAAAAGAAATTAGAGGTGGAAGGGATATCATACTGGAAAAAAAAAAGGGGAAAGGAGGCAAAATAAAGTAAAAAAAGGAGGTAAAATAAGGCAAAACCTCATGAAGAGACATAGATCTAATATAAGTGAGGGAAAAAAGGGAGGGAGGTGAGTATTGTGTAAACCTTACTCTCATTAGATTGGGCTCTAAGAGAGTATATCAGACACATTTGGCTTCAAAGAAAGGCCTGACCCTCCTTGTGGGAAGCTGGGAAGGAAAGGAGGAAAGGAAAGGGATAGACTAATAGAAAGATTAGGGGAAAGGTGTAAAGGAGAGGGAGGAGTTCTAAAGGGGGAGGACTGTTCCAGAGAGATGGTCATCAAAAAAAAATTCTGGGGAGGGGGGAAGGGAGAAAGGGGAAAGGGAAGAGAAAAACATATCTCTGGGTAAATAAGATGGCAGGAAATACAGATATAGTTATTTTAACTGTGAATGTGAATGGGATGAACTCTTCCATAAAACGGAAGCAGGTAGCAGACTGGATTAAAAGCCAGAATCCTGAAATACGTTGTTTACAAGAAAAACATCTAAAACATAGAGATAAATACAGAGTGAAGGTAAAGGACTGGAGCAGAATCTTTTATGCTTCAGGTGAACAAAGAAAAGCAGGGGTAGCAATCCTTATCTCGGATCAAGTAAAAGCAAAAATATATCTAATTAAAAGAGATAAGGAAGGAAACTATATTTTTCTAAAGGGTACCATAGACAATGAAGTGCTATCAATATTAAACATATATTCACCAAGCGTTATAACATCCAAATTCCTAGAGGAGAAAATAACAGAGATGCAAGGAGAAATAGAGAGTAAAACTATACTAGTGGGGAATCTCAACCTTGCTCTCTCAGAATTAGATAAATCAAATCACAAAATTTGATTAGATTATTTGATTAAAAAAAGGAAAGAGGAAAATCAAATTGTTAATCTCAAAATTAATAAGGGAAAAGTTTCCTCCAAGGAAGAGGAAATTAGAGTAATAATTAGGAGTTACTTTGTCCAATTTTACGCCAATAAATTTGATAATGCAAATGAAAGGGAGAAATATCTACAAAAATTTTGATTGCCCAGGTTAACAGAATTTAAATTATTTAAATAGCCCCATTTTAGAAAAAAGAAATAGAACAAGCTATCAATCAACTCCCTAAGAAAAAATCTCCAGGGCCAGATGGATTTACATGTGAATTCTACCAAACATTCAAAAAACAATTAATCCCAATACTATATAAACTATTTGAAAAAATATGGAAAGAAGGTGTACTACCAAACTCCTTCTATGACACAGATATGGTACTGATAGCTAAACCAGGTAGGGAGAAAACTGAGAAAGAAAACTATAGACACATTTGCCTCATGAATATTGATGCAAAAATTTTAAATAAGATTTTAGCAATGACATTACAGAAAGTTATCCCCAGGATAATACACCATGAACAAGTAGGATTTATACCAGGAATGCAGGGCTGGTTCAATATTAGGAAAACTATTAGCATAATCAATTATATTAATAACCAAATTAACAAAAACCATATAATTATCTCAATAGATGCAGAAAAAGCCTTTGATAAAATCCAACACCCTTTCCTATTAAAAACACTAGAGAGTATAGGAATAAATGGGTTTTTCCTTAAAATGATTAGTAGTATCTACTTAAAACCATCAGCAAGCATCATATATAATGGAGTCAAACTAGAACCATTCCAAATAAGATCAGGAGTAAAACAAGGCTGCCCACTGTCACCATTATTATTTAATATTGTCTTAAAAATGTTAGCTTTGGTAGTAAGAGAAGAAAAAGAGATTAAAAGAATTAGATTAGGTAATGAAGAAACCAAATTATCACTCTTTGCAGATGACATGATAGTATACTTAGAGAACCCTAGAAACTCGACCAAAAATTATTAGAAACAATTCACAACCTCAGCAAAGTTTCAGGATACAAAATAAATCCACATAAATCATCAGCATTTTTATATATTACCAATAAAGTTCAACAGCAAGAGATACAAAAAGAAATTCCATTCAAAATAACTGTTGATAGTATAAAATATTTGGGAATTTATCTGCCAAGGGAAAGTCAGGAACTACATGAACTAAACTATAAAACACTTTCCACACAAATAAAATCAGACCTAGTCAATTGGAAAAACATTATGTGCTCATGGGTAGGCCGAGCAAATATAATAAAAATGACAATTCTACCAAACTAATTTACTTATTTAGTGCCATACCAATCAAACTCCCAAGAAATTATTTTACAGATCTAGAAAAAATAGTAGCAAAATTCATTTGGAAGAACAAAAGATCAAGAGTTTCAAGAGAATTAATGAAAAAAAAGGCTGATGATGGTGGACTTGCTGTACCACATCCCAGATCTAAAAATATATTATAAAGCAGTGGTCATCAAAACCACTTGGTACTGGCTAAGAAATAGAGTAGTTGATCAGTGGCATAGGATAGAATCACAAGACAAATTAGGCAATAACTTTAGCAATTTAGTGTTTGATAAACCCAAAGACCCCAGCTTCTGGGATAAGTACTCACTGTTTGACAAAAACTGCTGGGAAAATTGGAAACTAGTGTGGAAGAAATTAGGGCTTGACCCACATCTAACACCACATACCAAAATAAGATCTAAATGGGTTCATTATTTGGATATAAAGAGTGATATAATTAAATTAGAGGAACGTAATATAGTTTACCTCTCAGACCTTTAGAGATGGAATAAATTTATGTCCAAAGAAGAACTGGAACTCTTAATTGAACCTTAGATAGATAACTTTGACTATATTAAGTTAAAAAGCTTTTGTACAAACAAAACCAATGTAGTCAATATTAGTAGGAAAGCAATAAATTGGGAAATTTTCTTTACCTTTAAGGGTTCTGATAAAGGTCTCATCTCTAAAATATATAGAGAATAGTCTCATATTTATAAGAACTCAAGCCATTCTTCAATCGATAAATGGTCAAAGGATATAAACAGACAGTTTTCAGAAGATGTAATTAAAACTATTTCTGGTCATATGAAAAGGTGCTCCAAATCATTGTTGATCAGAGAAATGCAAATTAAGACAACCCTGAGATACCACTACACACCTGTCAGATTGGCTAAAATGACAGGAAAAGATAATGATGAATGTTGGAGGGGATGTGGGAAGGCTGGGACATTGATGCACTTTTGGTGGAGCTGTGAACACATCCAGCCATTCTGGAGAGCAATTTAGAGCTATGCTCAAAAAGTTATCAAACTGTGCATACCCTTTGACCCAGCAGCATTTCTATTGTCTTATATCCCAAAGAAATCATAAAGGAAGGAAAGGGCCCCACATGTGCAAGAATGTTTGTGGCAGCCCTTTTTGTAGTGTCTAGAAACTGGAAACTGAATAGATGCCCATCAGTTGGAGAATGGCTGAATAAATTATAATATATGAATATTATAGAATATTATTGTTCTGTAAGAAACGACCAGGAGGACGATTTTAGAGAGGCCTGGAAAGACTTGCATGAACTGATGCTGAGTGAAATGAGCAGAACCAGGAGATCATTATACACGGCAAAAACAATACTATATGACGATCAATTCTGATGGACATGACTTTCTTCAACAATGAAATGTTTTAAACCAGTTCCAATTGTTCAGTGAAGAAAGCCATATATACTCAGAGAGAGGGATGTGAAATGTGGACCACAACATAACATTTTCATGTTCTCGATTGATGTTTGCATGCATTGTGTTTCCTTTATCTGATTTTTCTTTCTTGTAGATATGATTTTTCTTGCACAACAATGATGTGTGGAAATACATATATGTATAAATACATATATATATATTCGATTTCTCAAGTATTTTAACATAATTAACATGTAGTGGATATCCTGCCATCTAGGGGAGAGGTGGGGAGTAGGGAGGAAAAATTTGTAACAGAAAGCTTTGTAAGGGTTAATGTTGAAGAATTACCCATACATATGCTTTGCAAATAAAAAAAAAATAAAAAAAAATAAAATGGGGACAATAATAACACTACCAGAGCATGTTATTGTCAGAATCAAATATTTGTAAAGGACAGTACCTGGGATATAGTGAGTACTTAATAAACGTTTGTTGCTTCAGTATTGCCACTGTTTTTAATTTTAAAAAAATATCATCTCACATTTCTAGTAAAAAGTCTTTTACATAGGCATCATTCATTCATTGGGCTTTTGCTGCCTAATGATTCAGATGAGAAGAGAATCCCTGTTGGGTATCAAATTTATTTTGCAGGAACCAGAAGACAATTTATTTCCAATGGTATCATTTAGGTATTAAATTTGAAATTATGTAAAATGACTTTCATTCTATTCTTGATCTTTTGTTTTGAATTGAATTTAGTTGTGGAAGAAAATTGACATCCATGGAGACTGAAAGGAGCTTTTTATATTTTATTAAATTTTATTTGCAGGTAAACAGGATGCAAATACTGAAGTGGTTTTTAGGTCATGCACACACTACTCAATTTCATACGCACAAAATGCAGCATGAGTTGTTGATTAATCACCTGATTTTTAGCTCTAAAACAAAATGAAGCTTTCAAATATCTCTTGCTTTCTGTCTGAGAAGCACATTATGCCTATGGAAAAAATATATCTTGTAGAATGAATTACATAAAAAGTATCATTATTTATGATGAGCCATCATTTCCCCAGAGCTTTGTTCTCCAGACAATTCCAGACTCTTAGAGGCCACTTGGATTTTCTTCCTTATTTACATTCACAATTTGGCCACTGAAGGTAAGGTCATCTTAAAAAGGCTTCGGTAGTGACTGATCCCAAGAAAAACACAGCTCCTTTCATGTGACTGAGCTGCTCTGGGTATAAACAGCTCATTCTTTCCTTTAGAGTTCTTATCTATTCTTTTTCTCATATTCAAAGAAATAGTTGTGCTTTTCCACCTTGAAATGATTGAAAGGAGGGAAAACATTAGTCACTTTAGATAATATTACTTACACCTATTCATTAATATTGGCAAATTGTCTAAACTGAAACCAAAATTGTTGTTTTCTACATTAATTTCCCCCCTATTCTATCACATAAGAACCTGGGCAATCTTTTCATAACTGCCACTAATCCTGACCCTTCAATTTTAACCTCAGTTCCTATAGTTTTGTTTTTTATTTTCCTTCTAGATACTTCTCCTTTCCCCTAGGCTAACACCTTCCTGTCTTCCTTCTCTTATAGGAAATGTTGTTCCTGTTTGCCTTTTGTTCTCAAACATAACAATAATACCAGGGAGGCGATACCATTATATGCATAAGTTAGATTTAAGTGAGAAAGGGCTGTGCAAGGTCAGCAGCTTCAATTTCTCTCCAGAGCCATTGGGTCCAGCAGCCAGATATAGATCAGGACAACTGCAAATTACTCTGGATGTAATAGGAAGGAAGGAGACCAAGCTAATGTTTTTAACAGGCCTAAGTTTGACTGAGGCAATGTCCAATCAATAACTAAGGATAGGTAATAAATTAAGTGAAAATAATCTCTTTTACCTAGTCAAAAAATTGGAAGGGGAAGACCTTAAGGGTTTCTGACCAAAAGTGAAATGAAAGCTATTTACATTGAATTCTGAGGTAATCTAGGCCCAAATAATGGAGACATGGGACTTGGACTGGGATCTCTTGAAATGACTATAAATGGGAAGGAGGCAAGGCATATAGGCTGGATGTTGAGTCAGGAAGATGTGAGTTAAATTGTGCTTGAGATACTGGCTGGTTTTGTCTCTGGGCAAGGCACTTAATATTTCTCAGTTTCAATTTCCTCATCTGTCAAATGAGGCTAATGATTGGCACTAATTCTTGGGGAGGTTTGAGAGTCACATGGGATGATATTTTATAAAGCACTTTGCTTTATATAAGTACTAGTTATTTTTAAATAGATATCTCAAAACTAGAAGAGGACTCAGATCTAGTTCAACTTTCTTATTTTACAGACGAGGAAACAGGCCCTGGGAGATTAATACTTTTTCAAAGTTATTTATAGAATAGGTATCAAAAGTAGGACTTGAACCCTGATCCTTTGACTTTACAATCAGTGCTCTTTCCACTATACCAAATTCTCACAGGAATTCTTTGAATTCTGAAATTCAAACTAGTTTTTGAATCCTTATTAAAAATAGTAACATTGTTTTCCAATTGCATGTAAAGATAGTTTCAACATTCATTTTTATAATGTTTTGAGTTACATATTTTCCCTCCCTCACCATCTTCCTTCCTCCTCAAAATTAGTAAACAGTCTGAAATAGGTTATACACAAGTGCAATCACATTAATCTATTTCTATATTAGTCATGTTGTGAAAGAAGAATTAGAACAAAAGGAAAAAATCATGAGAAAGAAAAAAGGGAAAATGCTGTACCTCAATCTACCTTCAGATTCCATAGTTCTTTCTGTGGAGGTAGATAGCATTTTCCATCATGAATCTTTTGGAATTATCTTGGATCACTACATTGCTAAGAAGAGCTAAGATTATCAAAGTTGATCATCACACAATGTTGTTTTTACTCTGAAGAGTATTCTTCTGGTTCTGCTCTTTCAGTATCAGTCAAGGTAAGTCTTTCCAAGTTTTTCTATAGTTCTTCAATCCTGTGGTAGCTTCTTAAGAGGGAAATACTATTTTGTGCTTGTAGAAGGTAGAGAAATGGAATGGCAGAGGAAATATAATGTTTAATTTGAAGAAAACTTGGCTGATACACATTGGACATCCAGGATCTGAGAAAGGGTGAGTTAAGTAGACAGACAACATTGGTACTTAAGAGGAAGGGTTTCTCTGATATAGGAATAAGAAGAGAAGCTTTTGTCTGGCATATTGGATTGAAGATCCTGTGGGGTAAAGTTGAAGGAGCTGTAGACTTAGAATTCTAGGAACTGGATTTGTAACCCAGCTCTTCCCCCTCATTTTGTCACTTCCATATACTATGTCATGGGAGGCTCCATTTCCTCATCTGTAAAATGAAGGGTTCTGAGCTTTATTCTGTGGTTTCCCTCCACCCGGTGCTGTGAGATTTTATGCTATTTTTTTATCAGGAATCAGAGCTCTATAGCATCTTTCCCCCTCTCCTAATTCTTCTTTCACATGGAATACACGTAAATCATCTATCTGAAGATGTTACTCTTCTGCTTAAAAATCTTTGGTGGCTCTCTATTTTCTATAAAACAAAATAAAAATGTTTTCACCTAGCATTCAAAACTCTCCATAATTTGGTCCCTACTTAACCATTCCAGGCTTATTCTTACTATGTATCTGTGTGAATTTCATGTTCCATTAAAACTGAGAGGGAAGAGAAGAAACATCAGACAGATTGATTAAATATATAAAGAGGGTTAGAGGGTATAATCTGATGAAAGTTCTAATGAAGGAAGTAGAGAGGGAGCAGACAGAGAGGTAGGGGGAAAACCAGGAGAGAGTGCTTATAATGAGATTATGTATAAAGGTTATAGGTTCACAGTTGTAGAGCTAGAAGGGAACTCAGAAACAGTCTAGTTCACAACACTCATTTTATTGATGAAGAATTTGATGCTACTCAAGTAGTAATTATTAGATGTGGTATTTGAATTCCAGTTCTCTGAATCTGGAATCAACATACTCTTTTCAATGGAGCATACTGTGTTTCTCTGAGAAACACATAATATACTTGTTGCAGTTGTTATTTAGTCTTAGTAATCATGTCTCACCCTTTGTGACTCTGTTTTGAGTTTTCTTGGAAAAAATACTGGAGTAGTTTGCTATTTTCTTCTCCAGCTCATAATACAGATAAGGAAATCAAAACAAGTGGAATTAAGTGTCTTGCCCAGGATCAAATAGCTAACATATCTGAAGCCAGATTTGAACTGAATAAGTACTCTATGTATTGTGACATTTTACTGTCTTGTACTATACTAATATGCATTTAAGTCATTTGTGCTTTTATTTTTTGGTGTATATGTGTGTTTGTGAGAGTAGTAATAGTATTAGTATTAGTATTAGTATTAGTAGTAGTGGTAGTAATAGTGGTAGTGGTAGTTGTAGTAGTAGTGGTAATAGTGGTAATAGTGGTAGTCAGAGTAATAGTAGTGGGAGAAGGAGTTTGAAGTTGTAGGAGATTACAAATTTCTGAATTGCAGAGATAGGAGAGAAATAGTTAATAATAGAAAATGTATATTTATTCAGCAGAATCTAAGCACCTTAAGGGCAAGGATTTTTTTTTCTCTTTATATTTATTGCATAACACAATTTTAGGCCTATACTTATTTAATAAAGAATTATTGAATGAAATGATATGTTAATGGATGAAAATTTAAAAAACATATATAATTTCCTTGGTTTTCCATCATATTCACTGGGAAACTAAACAGGCAAGAGTCAAGAGGATATATATATATATATATATATATATATATATATATATAGAGAGAGAGAGAGAGAGAGAGAGAGAGAGAGAGAGAGAGAGAGAAAGTGAGACTAAGGCAGAGGGTTTAATGCCTGAATTGACTTGAGGAATCAAAGATGCAGAATACTTATCCAATGGGCATGACTATAAACTCAGTCTGTAATTTTATCAATCATATTTTGAGTATCTATGGATTATTGTGGAGAGATTGAATAGACTATACAAATACATAATTAATATGAGAAAATTATCATAGTATAGATATTATGAGTTCTGAGTCAGAAATATCATTTTTGTATATGGAAAGAAGTTTCATTTTTCACATACTTTTTTTCTAGAAAAATATTTTTAAAATACCACAGCTATGTAAATCAGGAATTTACAATTTAATGGATGTTCTTTCATCTTGAAATGTAAAGGTTCCTGTTATAAGTTAATCTGATAAAATTTAGAAATTTATTATTTCTCTAAAAATGTTCTGCCTATATTATTGTCTTAAATTTCCAGTGGTTATAAAAAATAATTACTCACATTTGAAACCTTCCCTTCATGATATTGTAGTAGTTTTCCCTCTATAATGCCAAGGATGTAATCCTATAAATGTATTTACCTTTGTGTGGCTCAAAAGAAATGTGAGTGCACAAATTTAGAGACATCTCCAATGCAAATTTTCATATGAATTATTTGTGCCTGGCTTGGGATAGACACTTCTGAACTTGTTTTGGTCTGATCATATACACTGCCTCCACCCTTCAGTATAGGGCTGTCATTTTGGTTCTCTGAGCATGAAGGACACCCAATGCCAACACTGCCAATTTAGAGAGAGGTAGTATGGATAGAGAGCTAAATTTGGAGTTAGGAAGATGTGAGTTTAAGTTCTGCCTTTGACACATGAAAGACCCTGGGCAGGTCATTTAATTTTTCAATGTCCCAGGGCAACTCTGTGGCCACTTGCATTGCAGAGCACCTGCCCAAAGAGTTTCTTACCAGAACTTTGTAAATCTGTGAAATCTGAGGTTGGTTCCAAAAGAAATGAATATATATATATATATATATATATATATATATATATATATACATACACGTGTGTATATATATATATATATATATACATACACGTGTGTGTGTGTGTGTGTGTGTGTGTGTGTATGAACCTAGAGACAAGATGTGGTCATTCAGCTCAGTCTATTGTGCCTTATTCAAGAATAGCAGATTTCAGTGCTGAACACTGAGTATGCTACAAGAATCAATGAACATTTTTCTCACCTTGACAACCTCTCCATCCCTCACTCTTAGACCAATGACAATTATCAGGCTCTCTTCTAATTTTTTCCCCAGGAAATCTCTCTTCCTGGGAAAGGGTATACTATATATACTTGTTTGAGCATGGATATGAAGAATTCATTCACTACTCCATTCCATTATTATTTGTATTGATTTAGATGTTAAAATATTTGAGTCATATATCATGTATGGTCTAGGAAGAGAAAAATGACTAAAGAGAAACTCAGGCTATTAGTTGTACAAGTAATTACCCTAAATGGCTACAAGAAACCTAAATGGAAGCAAAATTGAAGATTTTCTGCTTCATTTGGCATTCATAGGACACATTCTACTAGTCCTTGATAAGCAGAACTGGGCATTTGGTCTATGATAAATTCTTCATAGTCTATTAAACAACAACTGGCATAAGACTAATATAATCACTCATTGTTTTACTTATGAAGTAGAGGAAGTTTTCATATTCCTTTGTGGAATTGATAATTGGGTTTACTTTGAAACATTTTCTCACACACTTTGCATTTTCACTTCTCTCAAAAAAAGTTTCCCCCATTTCAAATTCCTCCTATTCTACTTGAGTTATCTCAGTGAATCTTTTTTCAGAAAAGTTCTTATAAAATTTAAGATCATAGGTTTCAGAACTAGAAGATTATCTGCAAACATATAATCTGACTCGCTCATGGTAGAGAAGAAGAAATTGATGTCCAGAGGCATTAAGTGACATCTAAAGAAATAAAGCTAGCACCCAAATTCTCCCTTTTAAAAAAAATAATTCAACTTCATTTTATCTTAGTGTAAAGTGTTTACCAGTTCTCCAGGTTACTCATTTTCCCCTGACCTTAAGTTTCCTCTGGAAGCCTCAAAAATAACTCATGTATCTGACTCCATAGTTAAAGGTCAAAGGAGGGTCCTCGCTTGAAAATATTCCTGTATAAGATGTCATAGGTAGCAATGCTACTAGCTATATGGCAGCCTTTATTTTAGTCCAAATACAGAATGTTCAAAACTCAAAAAACTCCTAATAGCCAATAAACAAGCAATAGGATTCCCTTTCTTTTCTGATGAGTCACCCTTTTTCCCCAGATACCTCCAGTAAACAGTCCTTCAAACTCATATACCCTTGATGTGGTTTGGACTCCACTGGGAAGGGAAATGAATTTGGAGTTGCTAGCCAGGCAATATTCCTTCCTTCTTATTCACTCTGACTCTCTATGTCTTTGTCTCTTTCTGTCGTTCTGTCTCTGTATCCCTCCACCCCTCCCTCCATTGAGTTCTTCAAAGAGACCTCTGCACTTAAATTGCAAGTTTGATATTGGATTGCTTCCTAACCTAATCTCAGTCTTTTCAACCTAGAACCTTTGAGCATGTTCATATCTTTTATGGTCAGATTCAATGTCCCTAAAGAAGCCTTATCTCTATTAATATGATGTGCTTAAAGAAAATTTTTGTACCTCATAAAGTTGATCAGATCCCCCATCAAGACTTTGCATCTCTTAACTGTACTTTGAATGTATTCTTTTCACATCCCTCAGCTGGTGAAAGTGAATTGCCCCAAACAGTTTCATTTCTATGGACAAGACAAAAATCACTTAGTAAATGGTTTGTAATATGCAATTATAATTTCTATGTTTAAAAGTGAGTCTTATATTATGCAGATTATATCCTGTGGCAACACTTAAGCAGTTTCTGTTTTGATTTTGGTACTCTGTACAGGAACACAAAAGCATCCACTCAATCAATAAGCAGGTGGTACCTTTTCCTCATCTCTGATATTATAACTATGTATCTAGGAGAAAAATAGAATTCAGATTTCCTCTGGGTTCTTCTTTGGCTATAGACTTGGAAAATGAGAAGCTCAGTGGAGATTGGCTCTTGGTAAATCCCTCTTCACTCAGTAAATATATCACGTCTCACACATGTCATGGGACAACATTTCCAATACTCCACATGTTGTATATCTCTCATCACAGGTGATTGTGATTACCCCTTGAAGAACCAGATAACAATGTTGGTTCCATATTTCTAGACTTCTATGTAAGAAAATTACAGTTCTGAACACAAGAATGCTAGGGTATTCATCAAAAAGACATTTGGCAATTTTAAGATGTGTTTTCAGAGCCCAGGAAAAAAATCTGCTAGAGTTTTACTTTATAGGTCCCAAACTGTCTCTAACATATTTCTGGCATGTTACATTCTCTATAGAATTGCCAACACATGCAGAATATATTGATGAGGCTGTAGATGGTATTATAGGATATGTAGCAGGATGCAGTGTTTAGGGTCCAGGGAGAACGTGTAAATTACAATACATGTGCGTAATAATTTTCCTCCTTAAAGCTCCCCCTGCACCTCAGGAGAACTAAATAGAAAGAGATAATTATATTATCAAAAGAAATGAAATAACAACAGCAAGAACAGTAAAAACTAAATAACTTACCCCCCCCAATCTCTCACCATTACTAGTTCCCAACTAAATGAATCAAAACAAAAAGTACCCTACTGTCAAGAATGCAGTTTTTAACTGAGGGCAACTTAATTTTTTCTTTCAAGTATTATTTTCAAACTTTATCTTTGAAGCTTTTTTTCCAACCCCCTTTTAAGTTATATTGCTGCTTTTAAGTTATTAGGAAAGTTATATTTGGGGAGGTGAAGAATAATGCTTTCATATCTTCTAATTTCTGTTTTCTGATACTACCCACATCCCAAAGTCATGAATTTTTAGAGCCAAAAGAGATTTTAGAGGTCATTTAGTCTAACTCACTTTTTTTCAAATGAAAAGACTTGACCATAGTTACTTTACATTTTATTCTAAAACCAAATATAAGTCATTAAAGACTTTTAATGAGAAAACTATGTTTTAGGGGGAAAACATTTTGGCAGTTGTTTGAATGGTGAATTAAAGAGGAAAGAGATTGGAGATAGGGAGAACTCTTTAGAAATCTGTTACAGTAGTGAGGTGAGCTGCGATGATAGTCTTGAATGGACAAACATGATAAAAGTCAGAATAGAGAGAGAGGGACCTATGCCAGAAGAGACTGTGAATGTTAAATTGGTAACTTATGTTGGATTTGGTAACTTACTAGGTATAGGAGTGAAATCATGAACATAGTCTTGGGAATTTATAGCTGAGAAAGAACTCACAAGTTGGATATTCCTTTTCCCCAAACTTTTAAACATTTTCATTTAAAGTTTTTAGTTCATTCTAAACTCTATCCTTCCTCTTCCTCTTCCTTCCGTGAGGTGGTAAACCACACTCTCTCTCTCTCTCTCTCTCTCTCTCTCTCTCTCTCTCTCTCTCTCTCTCTCTCTTTATATATATATATATATATATGGTCATTGACTATTGCATCTTATGTACCTAATTTATTCCACTTATCTACAATGCTATTTCTTAGGCAGTACCAGATTGTTTTAGTAATTCTGTCAGAATTACAGTTTGAGATCTGTTACAGCAAAACCAATTTCTTTTGCATTTTTTAATTAATTCCCTTGACATCTTTGAACTTTTGTACTTCCAGATAAAATCCATTATTTCTTTCTAGCTCTATAAAATAATTTTCTCAGTTTGATTGGTAGGGGACTGAATAAGAATACTAACTGAGACAGAATAGTCATTTTTATTATATTGGCTCAGCTGACCTATGAATAATGTTTTTTCACTTGTTTTGATCTGATTTTATTTGTGTGAAAATTTGTGTTTTATTTGTGTTTTATAATTGTATTCATAAAGTTCCTGGATTTGTCTTGGCAGGTAGACATATTTTCTATAGTTTTGTTTTTCTTACATATATATAGATATATAGATATATATCTATATATACATATATATATATATGGCGATGTATGTAATCCAATTTTACATATTTTCATGAGTCAGGTTGGGAGATAAAAATCAGAACCAAAGGTAAAAAACATGAAAAAAAAAACCAGAAGAAAAAAGAGCTGAAAATTTTATGCATTGATCCACATTCAGTCACCATAGTTTTCTCTCTGGACGTGGATGACATTTTCAATCAAAAGTTTATTTGGATTGCCTTGGATCACTGAATTGCTGAAATGAATCAAGTCTACCAATAGTTGTTTATCACACAATCCTTTTGTTGCCTTGCACGATATTTTCCTGGTTCTGCTTGCTTCACTCAATAAATATTTTTAGCCTTTTTTTTTTAAAAAGCTTTTATTTTCAATATACATGTTAGTTTTCAACAGTCATCCTTGCAAAATCTTCTATTCCAATTTTTTTTTCTCCCTGCCTTGCCCCCACCCTGTCCCTTAAATGGCAAGCAATCCAAAATATGTTAAATATGTGCAATTCTATACATATTTCCACAATTATCATTCTGCACAAGAAATATTACATCAAAAGGGAAAAAATGCAAAAGCAAAATATAAGGAAACCACTATAAAAAAGTGAAAACACTATGTTGTGCTCCACACTCAGTGTCCACAGTCCTCCCTCTGAATGCAGATAGTTCTCTCCCTCACAAGACCATTGGAACTGGCCTGAATCTCCTTGATGTTGAAAAGAGCCACATCCATCAGAATTAATCATTGTTGCTGCTGTATACCATGTTCCCTTGATTCTATTCACTCCACTCAACATAAGTTCAAGCAAATCTTTCCAGGCTTTTCTAAAATCAGTTTGTTCGCTATTTTTTTAAATAGAATAATAATATTCCATTGCTTTCATATATCATAACTTATTCATCCATTCACCAATTGATGGACATCTATTCATTTTCAATTCTTTGACAACACAAAAAAAAAGCTGCTATAAACTTTTTTGCATATGTGGGTCCTTCTCCCTCTTTCATGATTTATTTAGGATATAGAACCAGTAGAAACACTGCTGGATCAAAGGATATGCACAATCTCATAGCATTTTGGACATCGTTCCTAAGTACTCTCCTGACTGGCTGGATCATTTCACAATTCCATAATGTATTCATGTCCCCGTTTTCCCACATCTCTTCCAACATTTATTTTTATCCTTTCCTGTCATCATTGCCATTTTGAGAGGTGAGAGGTAACAAATTAAGACTTTGAAGTGTCATTCCATACCTCTTATACTGTCCTAATGACATATTGTAATCTGTTTGTGTTTTATTTAATTTTTACATCATTTTTATATCATTTTATATCATTAATTTTTTTACATTATTTAAAAATTTTACATCAATACTTATTATGGGAAATAGATCTGTAACTTTTCTAACTTTAGGTTAAATATTTTATTTTTTTTTGGTCAATTATTATTATTTTTATGTAGATACTCATACATTTTATTTGGATTGTAATTTATTGGCATATAATTGGGCAAAATAGCTAGGAACAATTATTTCAGCTTCCTCTTTATTGATTTTACATTTCTCATTTTTGATGAGTTATTTGTTTTTTTTTTCTTTTTTAAATCAAATAAATAGTATATTTATTTTAATTAAAAAAATAAAACCACCTTCAAGTTTTGTTTATTAGTTCAATGCTTTTCTTAGTTTCAATTTTATTATTCTCTCCTTTGCTTCTTAGAATTTATAATTTGGTGCTTGATTTATTATTTTTAGATTTTTTTCCTAGTTTTTTTTAACTTACTGAAATCACTGACCTGTTATTTCTCAATTTTATTTATGCTAGAAATTGAAGATATAAATTTTTACCTGAGTTACAACCCACAAGTTTTGCTATATTGTATCATTGCTATCAGTTTCTTCAATAAATATCATTTTATTTCTATGATATAGTCTTTGGGGACATTTTTTTTGATTATAATAATTTCCAATTAATTTTAAATCATTCTTTCTATTGTCCATTATTTAATGTCATTTTTATTGCATTATGATGCAAAAAGAATTTGTTTACCATTTCTGCTTTTCAGTATTTGGTTGTAAGATTTCTATGTTCTAATGCCTGGTCAATTTTTGTATGAGTGCCATATGCTGCTGAGAAAAAGGTATATTCTTTTTTCTTCCCATTTAATTTTCTCTAGAGGTCTATCATATCTAACTTTCCCAAAATTTTATTCACCTCCTTAACTTCTTTTATGTTTATTTTTTATTATATTTATCTAGGATGGAGAGGGGAAAGTTGAGATCCTACAGGAGTATAATTTTGTTATCTATTTACTTCTGTAATTTATTCAAATTGTTTACAAATTTAGATGTTATAGCATTTGGTACGTATATGTATAGTATTGATATGACTTCATTGTCTATGGTACCTTTTATCAAAATGTAGTTTCTTTCCTTATCTCTTTTAATTAGATACAATATTGCTTTTGGTTTTGTTTAAAATCATGATCGATACCTCTGCTTTCTTTGCTTCAGTTGAAGCATAATAGTTTCTACTCTAGCCCCTTATCTTTACCCTCTGTGCATCTCTTTACTTCAAGTGATCTGGTTTTTAATTCATTCTGCTATCACTTTCTATTTAATGGGTGAGTTCATTCTATTCAAGTTTATAATTATAATAATTAATTGTATAGGGGGAGCTAGGTGGTGCAGTGGATAGAGCACCAGCCCTGATGTCAGGAGGACCTGAGTTCAAATCTGGCCTCAGACACTTAACACTTCCTAGCTGTGTGACCTTGGGCAAGTCAGTTAATCCCAATTGACTCAGGGGAAAAATTAATTGTATATTTCACTCTGCTGTTTTGTCTCTCTCTCTCTCTCTCTCTCTCTCTCTCTCTCTCTCTCTCTTCTCTCTATACTTGCTCTCTTCAAAAGTAGTTTATTTCTGATTTCCATTTTCTCCAATAGACCCTCCCTTCCTTCAGTTGCCCCTTCTCTTTCTATACTCCCCATCCATTTTTTTCTTCCTTATAGTGTAAGACTGAGTTCCATATCCAATTGAATGTGTATGTTATTCCCTCTTTGAGCCAATTTTGATGAGAGTAAAGATTAAGATTTTACCACCACCACCCAATCTTTCCCTCCATTGGAATAGTTCTTTCTAGCCTCATTTAAATGGAATAATTTATCCCATTCAATCTTCATCCTTCTTCTTCTAGTGCAATTTTCTTTCCTACTAGTTCATTTTATTTTTTAGGGTATTATCCCATCAAAGTCACTTTAAGTCCACATCATCTGTCTACATAATCTTCCAGTTACTCTAATAGTAATAAAGTTCTTAAGAGTTACAAATATTATCTTCCCATATATAAATGCAATAGTTTAGACTAATATTTCCTATGTTTTCTCTTTCTTGTTGATTTTTTAAAATCTTTTTATGTTCCTTAGAGTTTTTTTTATTTTCAGGTCAGGGTTCTATTGAGTTCTGGTCTTTTAATTAGAAATGCTTGGAAGCTTTCTATTTCCTTAAATATGCTTTCGTTCACCCTGAAGGATTATATTCTTTTTTCTCTCTGGTTCTTTAATATGGAAGCTGCCAAATTTCATATAATCCTTACTTAATTCCATATCTGAATCATTTCCTTTTGGCTCCTTGCAAAATTTTCTCCATTGAAAATAAATCTTTTGGACCAGCTAGGTGGCACAGTGGATAAAGCACCAGCCCTGAAGTTAGGAGGCCTGAGTTGAAATCTGGTCTCAGATACTTAACACATCCTAGCTGTGTGACCTTGGGGAAGTCATTTAACCCCAATTGCCTCAGTTAAAAAATAATAAAAATAAATATTTTGCTTATATAAATTTTGTAGTTTTGTAAGGGAAAGTTTTCATATGAAATTATGGTGATATCAAACTAGAGTGAAGAAATCTTAAAACTGTATAAAAATATATTCAAGCAAAAAAAATCCTAAATTTCTTAAATTCTCCATCCTAGAATATATGTTTTTCATTTTGTCTATTACTTCAGCATCTCTCCCTGAGGAAATGGAGAACTTTTTTTTAATTTATTTTTTTTATTAAAGCTTTTTATTTGTATAACATATGTATGGGTAGCTCCCCAGCATTGATCTTTTTTTTTTTGATTGGTGATATTAATTTGTTTATTGTTTTCTTTTCTTTTTTTTAAGCTTTTTATTTGTATAACATATGTATGGGTAGTTCCCCAACCTTGATCTTTACAAAGCTTTCCAATACAAATTTTACCCCCAGTCCCCTCCCCTCCCCCAGATGGCAGGAAGTCCACTACATGTTAATAATGTTGAAATGCTTGAGAAGTTATGCAAGAAAAATCCTATCTACAAGAAAAAAAAAGAATCAGAGAAAGGCAACACAATGCAAGCAAATGTCAATAGAGATCATGAAAATGTTACGTTGTGGTCCATATTTCATATCCCTCTCTCTGGGTGTCTATGGTTTTCTTCACTGAACAATTGGAACTGGTTTGAGACAATTCTTTGTTGCAGAGAGCCATGTCCATCAGAATTGATCATCATGTAATACTGTTGTTGCTGTGTATGATGATCTCCTGGTTCTGCTCGTTTCACTCAGCATCAGTTCATGCAAGTCTCTCCAGGCCTCTCTGAAATCGTCCTGCTGGTTGTTTCTTACAGAGCAATAATATTCCATAACATTCATATGCCATAATTTATTCATCCACTCTCCAATTGATGGGCATCCCTTAAGTTTCCAGTTTCTAGCCACTATGGAAAGAGCTGCCACAAACATTCTTGCACATGTGGGGCCCTTTCCCTTTTCTAAGATCTCTTTGGGATATAGGCCCAGTAGAAACACTGCGGGGTCAAACGGTATGCACAGTTTGATAACTTTTTGAGCCTAGCTCCAAATTGCTCTCCAGAATGGTTGGATCCCTTCACAGTTCTGCCAACAATGTATCAGTATCCCACATTTCCCACATCCCTTCCAGCATTCATCATTATCTTTTCCTGTCATTTTAGCCAATCTGACAGGTGTGTAGTGGTACCTCACAGTTGTCTTAATTTGCATTTCTCTGATCAATAGTGATTTGGAGCAACTTTTCAAATGACTAGAGATGGTTTTAATTTCATCATCTGAAAATTGTCTGTTCTTATCCCTTGACAACTTATCTATTGAAGAGTGGCTTAAATTCTTATATATATGAGACAATTCTCTATATATTTTAGAAATGAGGACTTTATCAGAACCATTAAATGTAAAGATGATTTCCCAATTTGATGCTTCCCTCCTAATCTTGTCTGCATTAGTTTTATTTGTACAGAAACTTTTTAACATAATATAATCAAAATTATCCATCTGGTGTTCACTTAGGAGTTCCAGATCTTCTTTGGACATAAATTTATTCCATCTCCACAGGTCTGAGAGGTAAACTATATTATGTTCCTCTAACTTGTTTACAAAATCACTCTTTATATCCAAATCATGAACCCATTTACATCTTATCTTGGTATGTGGTGTTAGGTATGGGTCAAGCCCTAATTTCTTCCACACTAGTTTCCAATTTTCCCAGCAGTTTTTACCAAATAGAGTACTTATCCCAAAAGCTGGGGTCTTTGGGTTTATCAAACAGTAAATTCTAAAGGTTATTGCCTAGATTGTCTTGA
>JAJPUD010019869.1:0-21771 GCA_023553655.1 Myrmecobius fasciatus
GGACTCTTTATTTCTCTTTTTAACAGGCATGAACCTCTTGCTCTGCCCCTTGGAAAAATGCACATAATAAAACCAACAGGATGCAAGGATCATTTATTTGTATCTGCAGGCCTTAGAAGCACACTGGCCCCAAAACCTAAGAATGAGCCTTAGCCTGAGCCTGGGGAAAGGAGGGATAAGGGAGCTGTAAAGGGAGAAGGCTTGACTGTTTTTAAATATCAGAAACAAATGGCTGAAGGTCAAAATGTTCAGGTTTCTTTGAGAAGGAAAAGACAAAGAGCGATTGGAAATTCTGCTGCTGCCCTTTGGTCCACAGGGAATGCTACCGAAGAATAATCAAGGCTGCTCCTCCTTAATCCAGGCAGGTCCAAGACCCAGGTGAGTGCCAATGCAGTCTGTGTGCCCCTTGCTATTCTCCCTACTGCCCTTCCAAATGCACACATGAGGTCAGTGATCTCCAATTCCTGTAAAGGAGAAAAGTAGAGAGGGAAGAAGGAATACAGGAGTGGAAGGTGGAACAGAAAAAGGGAAGAAGGAAAGAAAAGAAAGAGAAAATGGAGGAAAGAAATAGAGAAAATAAGGTGTAAAAAAGGGAAGATGGAGAGAAAGGATGATGATATGGAGGGAGGGATGGGGGAAATGAAGAAAAGGAATGTAGAAATAATGGAGGAAAAGGAAAAAGGAATAAATGGAGGAAAGGAGAGAGGGGGAGGATTTTGTTGTGTATTATTACTAGCTTTTTCAAAGGTGAATAAGCTAAAGCTTCGAAAGACTAAATTTATGTCATATAGTATAGTGGAAAGGCCATTAAATCTGGGATCAGTGGAACTGGTTTTAAATCATGGCTCTGTTATGTTAATTATCTCCCATTTATTCTGTCTCTAGCCTGTTTATACATGCTTGTTTGCATGATGTCTTTCCCCATTAGATTATGAGTTCCTTGAGAGCAGAGATTGGTCGCTGCCTCCCTTTGCATCTTCAGCATTTGGCACAGTGCCTGGTACATAGAAGATGCTTAATATATGCTTAGTGACTCACTGAATCCTTGGGCAAGGTATTTTGGTTACCAGGAACTCAGTTTCCTCATCTGTAAAAGGAGGGGACTGGAGCAGATGACACCTTAGGTTCTAAATAGCTTTCTGATCCTATTGATACCTGGTTCACAGTCCATAACTATTAAGGACTTGAATCCAGGGCTTTTGATTCTGAGATTTTTTCAATACACATGTTGACTCACCATTGTACAAATGAGGAAACTTGGGCTCACCCAGGAAGGCAACTTGCCACAGGTCTCACAACTGATGGCTGGAAAAGCTAGTACTCCTGATTTCTTACCACACCATTCTCCTCATTCAACATGGCTGTTGTGAGGATCAGTGAGATAAGCATGTGATTCATTTCAGTCCTGTATCTTAATCCAGGCTTTTAAAAGTATGAAGCCTTGCACCAATGGAAAGGATTACTGGATTATTATCCACCCATTCAGCTAACATTTATTCAACAAACAATTAATGAGTTCCCATCAGCCAGAGAACTGGTAGCAGAGGAAAAATGTTGAAATGAACAGAGGGTTTTAAAAAAGGTATTTCCCCTCCCACTGGTATTAAGAATTTGGGTTTTCCACACAAATCTGAGTTGCCTCTGTGAGATGAAGGCTCAGAGTTCTTCTGATCATCCCATTGGGCCGCTACCTTGCCTTGGATGTGACTCATAACTCTTCAAGTATACATTGGCTAAGCAAAATTCTGATCAGCCCTACAGAACAGGAGAAGCATCCAGTTAAGCCCCAGTGATGGACTGTTAGTCATCCAAAGACCAGATTGGTTAAGAGAAGAGAGACTCATCACTAGAGCAGTCATCAACTGGGGTTTTCTTTTTCAGTCACAACAGCTCCTCAAGACTGTCAATTAGGGCAGAGAGGAGTTGAGGTTCATGTCACTGGAGTCTAGTCACAGAATGAGAAGAATTGAAAATGAGCAGGACTCTCAGGAGCCTGTAGTCCAATCACTACCTAAAACAAGACTACCCAGAAAAAAATACCTTAAATGGTCCATTCAACCTCTGTATAATTCACTGCCTCCACTTCCATTAAAAAAAAGTTTTTTGTTTTGTTTGCTGTTTTGTTTTTGACATCAAGCCTAACCTGCCTTTTTGTCCCTCCCTCCCACCCACCAGAGAGAAGAATCACATCACTAAATGTTAATCTCTTCACAGATGGAGGTGCTCTGCTGCAGTGTTGTTTAGAAAGCTTCCTATAAAGCAGAATATGATATTACCTTGAGACTAAGCTAAGAATGGTCCAGGTCTAGTTCTCAAGAGATTTACAATGCAATATAAGGATGAGATGAACATAAAAATCCAGCTGATCCAAAGTGACCTGACAAAAATGAATCAAAGACCTAAAACAGAGGGAGAGGAGTATGTGGCAGAGGGGCCACATATAGCTGTGGAAGTCAGGGAAGCCTTCGTGGTATGGTTGCCACTTGAGGGCACTTGAGGCTAAGAGAGGAAGCGTTAAGGTGTCCAGGGGAGCTCCTGGACAGGCCCAGTCTTATCTAAGACAGTCCCCAAGTCTGTCTCCTGAATGCCTCAGTGTAAAGAGTTTCATTGGACCCTTTGTTACCCTCTCTGATAGGATCAAAGTACATCAAGGGATAGAAGCCTCCTCAAGCAATATTCAGCTTAACCTCTCATCGCCCAGGAGCCCAGAAAGTCTAAGGGTTTTCTTCTAAGTTACACATAAAGCTGGTGCTGGAGCTGCTCTGGAACCTCATTTTCCTGATTCTCTCATACCTTTCATTAATACATATTTTCATTGTATGTCAGTGTACCTCTGGCACTGTGCTCAACTCAGGGCTAAGTGGTCTTGCCAAAGGTGTCATATGCTGAAGAGTAATGAAGAGAGAGCAAAGAGGAAAATGGAGAAATATCAAATTACGGGCAGTTGGTGGTAGATTTCGATGGGGTCATAATAGTCGGAGTATTTTAACTTGAAGACTTCTCAGGGAGATGCCAGGTGCGTAGAATAACCTCCTCTCTAGACTCCCCTTACATACATGACAAAGAAATCTCCCTGATTCAGCCATCAGACCATGCTATTGCCAAACTCAATAACCTTCTTTGGCTCACTCTTGCCTAGGAGAGAAAATATATCATCCTTATAAGAATAGGTAAAGCTTTCTCGGTCTTACTACAAGTCTTTGCCAGTTTATTTATTATGACTTTCCTTTAGGAAATCCACGTTCCTGATAAAAATGTAAGTCCAACTTTTCCCCAGTTACAACCTCATTCTGCTTTTTCCCTCCTTTTCCCCAGCTTCTGTACCACCCCAATGAGGGCAATGTTCTGCTTCTTCACATCCCTATAGACTAAAGTCTTTTTTTCTCCATTAAGTAGCAACTATACCATGAAGGTTTCCCTGACACCTACAGCTACATGTGGCCCTTTTGTAACAAACTCCCTTGCTTCTGTTTTGGGTCTTTGATTCACTTTTGTCAGGTCACTTTGGATTAACTGGGTTTTTATGTCTGTCTCATCCTAATATTGCATTGTAAATCTCTTGAGAACTAGGTCTGACCATTCTTATCTTATCTGCTATCCCCCAAGTCCAGAGTCTTCTATATAGTAGGTACTAAATAAATATTTGTGGAAATGAAAACCTGACGGTTAAATATGATCCATCTTCACCATTTGAGCTGTGTAGACCACATGAAAACCTCACACACCATTGGAGAATAACAACCCATGGACAAGTCAACATATTAAAACAACAGCTCATGGCCTTTAGAGAAATATAATGGCTATGTGGCTGTTCAAGCCCCTGCCAGAGGGGACCAGCTTCCTTACTGACATGGGAGGGAGACACCACACGTTGGCTGAGGTTTTGATCTTTTAATGCATCTGCCTGCCAGCATTAATCAATCTTCAGTTACTTACCTCAAACTAGGAGCTACACAATACCTGGTAGCACTGATATCATAGAAGGGATGG
Source organism: Myrmecobius fasciatus (assembly GCA_023553655.1). Classification (NCBI taxonomy): domain Eukaryota; kingdom Metazoa; phylum Chordata; class Mammalia; order Dasyuromorphia; family Myrmecobiidae; genus Myrmecobius; species Myrmecobius fasciatus. The sequence continues at coordinate 3,991 of JAJPUD010019869.1, forward strand.
CAGGGAGGGAGGGATATGTGACCCTCTGTAAAAATGAAAGATTTCTTTCAAAAACCAGGTGACTCATTGCTTGAACTATCTCAATCCTGCCAGGCAGAAGGACTTTATCTCATGTGTGTGTGTGTGTGTGTTTGTGTTTTATGCATATGTATGTGCATGCATATGCATGTATAGCTGGCACTCAAGGGCCAGCCTACCTCTTTCTTCTTTTCTCTGTTTCCTTCATTTTTCTTCCTTTCTATCTTTGTCTCTATTTCTTTTGCTCTTCCTCTTTTGCATTTTCATTCCTTTTTCCATCTTCCTCCATTTTTTTTTCAAAAAAACCTACATCTAATTAATTTTGTAATTGTCAAATGATAAATTCTAAGGTTCATAACTTATTGTATTTGTTTCTCCATCACTTCCAGACTTAGATGAGCCAGTCATCAATAAGCATTTATTAAGCCCCTTCTCTGTCCCAAGAAGGTCCCAATCTCATGGGAGAGATGACACACACAGAACTCCATACCAAGATGTTATAGTTAGGACCAAGTGGAAACAGTCAATAAGAAGAAAGACTTTCTGTAGAGGCTTGGGTTTTGGATGGGACTTGAAGGAAGTCAGAAGGCAGAGATGGGGAGGGAGAGCACACCAGGCACTGGGGAGAGCTAAAGCAAATACCCAGAGTTGGGAGAGGATGTGTTTGAAAAATAGGAAGGTGTCCAATGACTTTGGGTCATAGAGGATGGAAGAGAGCAAGATATTACAAGACTAAAAGGACTCCATGTTTATCCTTGGCCAAATATTCACAAAGCTCTCAGAGCAATTTACAATGCATTTGTGCCTTCCCACTCAGGTCAATTCTTGTCCATATTTTCCCATAAATTTCTTCTCTCATTTCTTTTTCCTCCTTCCTCTTTTCTCTCTTGCTCTCCTTATGCCTCAAAACTCTAAATCTAAAATCACAAGAATAACTTCCTTAAAAACTATATATCAGAGACTATAACTCAAACTTTTTTCCTCGGAGAACAGAATTATTTTCAGTATTTCATGTTGTCTTTGCATTTCAGATGCAGATGAAGAAACTGAAGGCCAGGGGCCATTTCCTCTCTTTTTCTCTCCTTTCTCTTTCCCCTTCTCTCTTTCTCCCTCTTTCCCTCTGTATTCATCTTGTCTCTGGATCTATCTCTTTATCTTCCTCCTGTGTCTGATTGTGTCTCTCTGTCTATATATCTGTATGCTTTTCTCCCCTCTATGTGTATCTGTCTCTGTCTCTTATTTCTTCACTCATCCTCTTCCTTTCTTTCATCTTTTTTCCACAGACAGGACATCAGATGAAAAGATGTGAATACAACCCACAAGTTGAACCCATCCTGAATCTCTATATCCACCAAAAGGTGACACTGGTATGTATTTCCATCCAAAAATGGGAAGGAAGAGAGGATGAAAGGATCTGCCAGAGAAAAGCAGGAACCTTAAGGGGGGGGGATGGTGGTGGAAGAGATGACCTCTGAGATTCCTTATAACTGCCACCCCATGTCTCCTTGGTAAGAAAAATAATTAAAAGCAATTTGTCTTTTCATTTTCCTAAAATAAAACTAGCCACAGGCAATTATGATTTTGAGCCTTAAAGATTATTATTCATAAAATGAAATGTATCATTTATTTTGTGCTCTCTCTCTCACACACATACACATTAGACATCACTGTAGAAGTAACCTTTCCATGTTCTAAAAGCACATAAGCCCTCTGAGAAATAATATGGGTCTTTTTTTGTCTTTTGATCCCTATCATAATACCAAAATAGGTGTTTAATAAATGCTTGATGATAGAGTGAATCTGAGAAGCTTTCTGAAATTCCTCTATTTCTGACTTACTTCAACATTTTGATTGTGTGATGGGATGGGATGTATTCTCCCTCCATCTAGGCAAATCTCAACTTCCCTGGACTTCTTCTGACTGGTTTTGTGTGCATAGAAGACAATTTTTTTTAAATGTCAAAATCCTTTGGCCAATGTTCTCATGACCAGGCAGGCTTAAGTCTAGCTTGGGTCCTTGCTAATGACACCTCTGGCTCATTCTCTCAGCCTATCGGAAATAAGTTATGAATGCCCCACCTCTTATCTGGGTGTATGCAATGCAACCAATCAGCTAACATTGATTGGCAGGACAATGATGGATGGGATTCTAGAAAACATTGTGGGAAGGTTGAGGCTATGGATGGAGTCTGTTGGAGTAGGCAGCCTGGCTTAGCATTCTTCCTGGGGAGCCATCTGGTTTCCCATCAGCAAGAAGATAGAATGTTGAGATAAGATGATGCTGATGTGAATTGATGATGAGAGTTGAATTGTCATCCCTGACCCTCTTCCTGTGAGACAAGATAAGACTGTTCACTCATGAGGAAATCCTCTTCCCTCATTGGCCAGCATATTCTTTGTTTTCTTCTATGCTAAAGAGCAAGGGACCTCGGCACTTTATGCTTGGAATCTGCATAATTTAAAAGGCAGTCAGCAGAAAAAATAGAGCCATAGTTTCCTTTCAGTAAAACTTTATTGAAAACCTATTGTGTGAGGGGGCAGCTAGTTGGTACAGTGGATAGAGCACCAGTCCTGAAGTCAGGAGGACCTGAGTTCAAATCTGGTCTCAGACACTTAACACATCCTCGATGTGTGACCCTGGGCAAGTCACATAACCCTAATTGCCTAAAAAACCCAAAAACAACAAAAGAAAACAACAAAACAATAAAACAACAAAACAACAACAAAAACAACAACAAAAAAACCCATCTGTTGTTTGAAGAGTGTGTGGTGGAGTACAAGGAAGGGGATGGCTAGAGCACAGACTTATTTAGCTGAAACATACACTTCAATGGGAAGGAAGGCATGGCCTCAAAGAATGAGCTAGCAATTTGGATGGAAGGACTTAAAATGAAATTGGCCTCTACTCTTATTATTCCTGCTATCTTTGCTAAATCCTTATGACTGTCTGGGCCATAATGCAATGGTTCAGCTTTCATATCAGCTTCCTTCCAGCAAAGGTCTAAATTCTACTTACACAAATAACTATAGACTGGCTTTGATTATTGTATACCATGGAAATTGTGCTAGCTCTGGAGAATCCCATTTTCATCCCAATGTGGTCAGCAACATGAAGGACCTGTCTGATGATATATTGTAGAAAGAATACCGTGTTGGGTGTTGGAAGACCTGTTTTCAGTTCCTTATTCTGTCCCATTCTACCAGCTATCTGCCATAGGGAGATTCATTAAATGGTGAAAAAAGGACTGGATTTAGTGTCAGAGCAAATGGCCTTGAATCTTGGCCAAAGGGCATTTATTATTTGTGTGATTTTTATCCATTCTCAGCCTCAGTTTACTCATCTTTAAAAGGAAAATAACAAAGTTTGCCCTATCTAGCTGGGTTACCAGGAGGAATTTGCTTTGTAATCATGAACGCACTCTTTAATTATGAGATTTTTTTACTATTAATTTATGCAGGTATAGTACAATGAGTAGAGATGTAGGCATGGTCACACAATGAGTACTTAATCAGTGCTTCTGGACTGAATACTTGCTTCTATGGGGACCCTTTAACTAGGGTGCCGTAACTTCTTGATGTTGACCCTTTCAAAGATTTAGGGTTTAATCAGGAGGGAGCATATGAGTAAAGACCAAAAAAGTCATTTTTCATAATGCAGGGGATCTAACTTGGATCCTGTGAACTTGGTTTTATTAAAAAAAAAAAAAAACAGTAACTGTGTTTCACTGTAATTACTTTCCTTTGTAATCCTATTCATTTTATGCATTTAACAAGTACATTATTCTGAGAAGGGGTCTATTGGCTTCATCAAATTGCCAAAGAGGTCCAAGGCACAAGTAAGAATAAGAACTCCTATCCTGAAGGATCTCATTGTGCAAATAAGCTATTGATTAAACAAGCAGGGGATTCTAAGCCCTGAGACACTGACTGTTAAGATGAAAATTAAAACATGATGAGTCAGTTTTAAAGATAGAAACATTCCCAACCCAGAATTTCTTCCTCTGAATTATCAAACGGGAGGGAAAAAATGAAGGGAGGAGAAAAAAAGGAAAGGAGAGAGGGAGAAAAAGGAAGGAAAGAAGGAAAGAAGAAAGGAAGGAAGGAAGGAAAGAAGAAAGGAAGGAAGGAGAGAACGAGGGAGGGAGGGAGGGAGGAAAGAAAAATAAGCTAATACAGGGAAACCAAGAAGGGTAAGATTATGCTGCAAAGATATGGGCACTGATATGCAACATATAACAAAAACCACAAGCCCCTTTAAGAATGCTGTAATAATAATATAGCACTATCCCAATAAAGTTTAAATCATTCACCACTGGGCATATTCTATAAGTTTCCTCATTCTCAAGGAGGTAGTGCTGAGCCTTCTACTGGGGGTGAGCATGCAGGGATTTGGGGACTACAATGGAGCCTTAGTCTCATTCGCTGACATTAGTTTCGCAAGATATCTTTCTCTCTTGGCTAGGGAAAGGATTGGTCTAACATAATGCTTCAAATCAATTCTACTCATTTCACCAAACACTTACTAAGATACTGCTGCCTGCCAAGCCCCAGGCTAAGAACTGGAGAAAATTGAGAATGGAGATGACAGGGTCATAGACAGAGAGCTTCAGAGGACCTTAGGGATCATATGATCATGGATTTATAGCTAGAACAGACCTCTCTGTTCTACAGATTTTTTTTAATATTTTACAGAGGAGGAAACTGAAACCCATAGATCATATCATTCAACCATCTCCTTTCACAGATGAATAAGCAGAGATCTAGTGAGGGGAAGAGGGAAAAGAATTTGTACAAGGTCACAGAGGCAGGAAATGACAGACAAAAAGGAGATTCAGAACCAAACCTTCTTATGACAAACCCTGAGCTCTTTCCACTAAACCACAGAATAGTTAGCCCTCACTGATTTCAAAGTGAAAGGAGGTCACCTTGAATGTACAACAAACATTACAGCATAAATGCCCCCAAGATGGGGAAATAGTTCTGGGGTATATGTGAGGGGGAAGGGCCATTACTCATGAAAAGTCAGGGAAGGTTTCCTAGGGAAGGGGCATTCAAGTTGGACTTTCAAAAGTTGGATAAAGCTCAAGAGGGGAAAGGGGGAACTTTAAAACATAGAAAATGACCTGAACTACAGGGAACGGGCTACAGGGTATAGGATACCTTCAGGGAATTAGAGAGATGCAATTTGACTAGTATTGAGCAAAATAATCTGACCGAAGGAGTGTTAAAATCACCTCAGATTAGTGAAGGGCTTTCAATGTCAGTCAGAATGGTGTAATCTTGACTTTGAAACTAATAGACAATTACTGATTTTTTTTTAACAGAGCAGTGAAATGACTATATTTGCAGAAGGCCACAGGACAATGGAATTGAGAGAGATTTTGGAAATCCTACTTCCCCATTTCTACAGAGAGGAAAAAGGCCAAACCTGTGGCAAATCCCAAGTCACAATGATATCAATAGATGATTACTTAGAGAATTAAAAGAAAAATTTTTCTCCCCAGCATCTATATACTTACTCCATGACCTAACCAGAGGTGATCACCTGTCCCCTTAATTTGCTTCACTTCATCATCTATCAGCACCTGATTCACAGAATCCTGCAATGCTCCAGTGACTGAGCCCCAACTCCTAGCTAAAGCAAGACTCTCAATCCAGAGTTTGTCCTCTAAACTTCTCATGCCCATTCCCATTCCCATTAGTCTTTGCAAATGCTGGCATTCCTTTCTCCTTTTTTATTAGTTTGCTTGTTTATTTACTTTTTCTTTTTGGCAAGACACCTAACTGACTTGGCCAAGGTCATACAACTAGAACACGTTAAGTGTCTAAGGCAGATTTGAACTCTGGTCCTCTTGTCTCCAGGGACAGTGCTCTATCCACTGCATCATCTAGCTAGTCCAATTCCTTTCATCCTTTATGCTACCAAAAACTTCACTAATTTTCAACATCTAGTTCCATTCTTGCATCTATTTCTTCTCTGGCTTTTTCCAGTTACATTCTTTTCCTCCCATTTAATGAATGAGTCTTGGAAGATAATCTCAACTAAATAGTGATTTCCTTGAGGGAATGAGCCAAGACTTATCTTTCCCTCAGGGTGCTTTCCCTGCCTATCTCAGGGCTGAATACACATTACATGCTTTGATCTATTGATCCTTTCCTCTCCAATTCAAAAATCACTTCCTCCTAGAAGTCCTCCTTGGTCTTGAAGCCCTAGTCACTAAGAAACTTTGATTTTCTCATCTTGTGTCATGACTTCATAGCAGGAAGAAACTTTAAAGCTCAGCTGATCTGCATGTCCCTGATGCTCTGACTTCAAGTTAGGTGGGGATGGAGCCTTTATTGAACTGGAAGTTCCATAAGGGCAGAGATTCTATTCTAGTCAATTTCCTTAGTAACCTGTGGCTACTAAGGAAATTGACTAGAATAGTCAATTCTTCACATAGGAGGTACTTAATGAATATACATTGAATAAGACTTCATTGATAATGAAATCTATACCTACCTATCCACTTTTAGCTGATCCCACAAAACTAAAAAGGATAGACAGGTCCTTAAATTCAGTTCATGATTTTTTAATTCTATGTAAAGCTTACCTGATGTCTTCAAGAGTATGGATGGACCAGCTAAATACTCTCTAAGAACCCTCCCAACTCTGATTCTCTGATCTAAGTTTTCTTCCAGTTTCAAAGAAATTGTTCTAAACTCTCTCCCAGATCTGCCATTCTGTTCTTTCTACTATATTCTCTGCCCACATCCTCCTCTGACCTTATCTGTTTCTAGGCTTTCTCTAAATAGTATGACTGGGATTCCTTCTGAAAAACCTTTAAGTCACTTTCCCACATCTATTTGGACATTTGCATCTTCTTATTCCAGACCCCCAGCATTGCGGATGAAGTCCCGATTACTGAACAAGATGATACATGAACTAAATCAGCTCTTTTCTCTGGAAGAACGCATTAGTATTCCATATCCTGTGTCGACAGCAATGTCAACAGAGCACAATTATCAAATATCCCTCCTAATATGAAGTTGCAGACACATTTTATTAAAGATTAAATCATTCATGCCCTCGGTTCAACAGCAAAAGGAAGACTTGTCATTTTTCCATGCACGGAGCCACCTTTCTTCACAGCACAGCCGTGTTCCTGGAAAAAAAATGCATGTTAATCGAATTCTTGTAAAGTACATTCAAATGAAGAAGAGAGGCAATGTGATCTTTAGTAGAAAGAGAAGTGGATGTGGAGTTAGATGGCATGGGTTCCAGTTTAGGCTCCACCATTGAGTCACTTGCATTTGATGTTGGGTAAATGACTTCCCTCCTCTGAACTCATTTTAGTCTCTGCAATGAGAGGGGATAGACTGGATGTCCTCTGAACTTCCCTTCAGTTCTGATACTCTGCAGTCCATTTTTCTGATGAAAGAAGTCTGATTAGTCAGCCTTTACATAAGGTGTGGAATCAGTGCCCAATTTGGTTAAGTCCAGATTTTATATGTTGGATTTGTTTAAAGAGAGGCACACCAGCAGACTAGAAAATGTTATATGGGACAGCGACCTAACATTTTCAAGGCCTAACTACTTCAAATAGGAGCAAGTATAAAGTGGATCATAACCTTCTTTTCTTTGAGATTTCCTCCAAAGCTTTTTTTCCCAGTGTGTGTCTCTGTCTCTGTGTCTCTCTTTGTGTGTGTGCATCTGTCTTTCTATCTCTCTCTGGGTCTCTCTATTCCTTCATCTCTCCTTGTCTCTGTTTCTGTCTTCACCTCTCTATCCTTCTCCTGTCTCTGTCTCTTCTTCTCTCTTTCTATGTCTCTGTCTCTCTGTCTCTGTCTCTCTGTCTCTCTCTGTCTCTCAACAGATAGTTAATCAGAAGCAGTATAAATGGCTTAGAAATGGAGGAATGAAGTAGTGAGTGCCTCAGTCCTCTAGGCAGCACCCTGGTTCTTCTCCCTGATCTAGCTAGGGGGTAGAAAGTAGGGGAAGAAGTCTAGTTAAAAGGTGCTGAAGGAAAATCCCATCTCATCAATTTCTGGTCAACAGAACAAAGATGGCAAGTCTTGAGATTTGTGAAGGTTTTGTCTCAATGCTTTATGCTGATCCTGTGCCATACTCCAAAATCGACTTGGATAGTTGGCCCACACTGTGGCTTTTAGGATTTTTCTTTGGCCACAACCCTTGTGAACTGCCTAGATTATTGGAAAGGACCTGGTGAGGAGCCTGGTTTTGAAATCTCAGACTATCAGTCTGCAGCCATCACCTTTATGCCTCCTAGCTGGAAACTGTTGGAGAAGCTGTTTACCTGCCAAGGAAGGATCATAAAATTTTTAATAAATCAAAGATCAAAGCAAACTTGAATGTCATCTAGCTCAACTTTCTCAATTTATAGACGACAAAACTAGAAGAGGGGATGTGATGCCCAAGGTCATTTGGTCAATTAGATGACAACATATTTCAAATTAATCTTATCACTGAATCCTAGGGATAAGAACTCTACCTCTGATGTTCCTTCCATTAGGAATTCTAGGATGAGAAAACTCCTTCTTTGGATGCAGCTTGGCACTTAGTTTGCAACTTACAGTTTTAGAGAATTTTGTAGAGTCCTGAGAGGCTATGACACTTGTGCAGGGTTACTCAGGTTATATGTGTCAGAGGTGAGACTTGAACTCAGATCTTTTTTAATACCAAGACATCTTTCCACCTGTTATACCAACTGTTTTTCTTTACTCATAGACTCATTAAATGTCAGGCCTGAAAGATATCTTTCAATAAATCAAAAAACAATTCTTAAGTACTTCCAGTGAGCCAGAAATTTTTCTAAGTATAGCAGAACAATGGTAAATGTGAAAAAAAAATAAAATTACAGCCGGAAGGGACCCAGATATTAACCAGTGAAACAATTTTTAACCTGACCTCTTATTAGATCTTAGGAGTATATGAATTTAGTTGGTTATAAATGTATTTTCACTGATAAGGCAACTGGGTGGCCCAGTGGGTAGAGTATCAGTGAGACCTGAGCTCAAAATTCTGACTTAGAGAGCAAGTAATTGTGGGATCCTGGGAAAATTCCTTCCTACTCTATCTCCACTTCTTCAGTAGCAAAATGGGGATAATAGCGTGTACTATCCAGAGTTGTTGTAAGAATTAAATGAGATAACATCCACTAAATGCTTTGCAGGCATTAAAGGGATGTATAAAGTCTAGCTAATATAATTTCCAAAACTCTATCTGAAATTTAGCATTTCCTGAAATTATTTAAAATATGACTCTGAGAAAGGTGGAAACCATGGCCTTCTCCAGGATGACTATGGACTTTCTCTGTTTTTTTGTCTGTCTAAGTCTGTCTCTATGTCTCCATCTCTGTCTTTGTCTATCTGTGTGTGTGTGTATGTGTATGTGTATGTGTCTATCTCTGTCTCTGCCTCTTTTGTCTGTCTCTCTGTCTGTCTTTTTGTCTCTGTCTCTGTCTCTCTCTCTGTCTCTCTGTCTCTGTCTCTCTGTCTCTGTCTCTCTGTCTCTGTCTCTCTGTCTCTGTCTCTCTTTCTGTGTCTCTGTCTCTCTTTCTGTCTCTCTCTGTCTCTCTCTCTGTCTCTCTCTCTGTCTCTCTCTCTCTCTCTGTCTCTCTCTCTCTGTCTCTGTCTCTCTGTCTCTGTCTCTCTTCCTCTCTTTCTGTCTCTATACAATTATACAAATGATTTGACATACAAAAAGATCAAGAACTTCTGAATTCTAGTCAAACCACACATTTTAGACAGGGAAATTCAGGCCCAGAAAGGAGCATCATCATGGTTCCCTACAGGTGAAGTTGGCAAATAGAAATGACCACAGTAAGATTTGAATTTTCAATGAAGCAGGAGAGGTTGTATATTAGAAGAAAGAATTCTCAGACAGAAAAGATTTTTGATGTCCACAAAGGAAGGCTAAGAGACTTTTTTTGCCTATAATAATCTCTCTGGATTTGTTTGATGCAAGAGATTGACTAGATGATTCTTTAGAGCTTTAGGAATCTTATCATTACATGATTTCAGAGCTTACACAGTATTAAGATCTTGCCTCAAGAGAACTATCTTGCAATCAAGGTCATCTAAAAGCTGGAACTGATTGGATTCTTTCTTGCTTTCTCTTTCTCCTTGCTCCTCCTTAATATGCTTCTTTTCCCAAGGCACACTGGTTTGTTTGCCATTCCTCAGAATCTCCTTGAAAACCTTTGATATGGCCTTTCCTTTCTGTATCTACGGAACCTTCCTTGTTGAAATCCCATTCACCCTGTGCAAATCCCCTTTATTGACTTTCCAACAAATGCTCATTTCACCTCTGCTGAAAGACTTTCTGGAATGGAAAAGGTGTCACCCACTGAAGCAGACCACTATGATTCTGAAGACTTGTAACTGAAGTTTTCCTTAATGTGGAGCTGAAGCCTAATTCTGAAAATACTTCTCCCAGCTCCATCCTCCTCTCTAAGGTCAATTAGACCCCACGTGCTGCTTCTTATAGGGAATTAGGTAAAATAGTCAAGGATAAAGTGACTTGAAGTTTCTTAGGGGACAGACATAAAAAAGAAAACCTTCCTAACAAATGATACTGTTCCAAGGTGTAAATTATTGCCTTGGTTCCTCATCAATAATAGGAAGCAATTCCCTGATCTAAACAAAAAATGAAAATTAAAAAAAATTGGTGAACTGAACAGTTTCCAGGCAGATTTTCAAAATACTGGTAACCAGTGAACAGAACCAAGTGAACACCGTACACTGTAACAGCAACATTATGTGAATAATCATCTATTAGACTTTGTTGTTCTCAGAAATACGATGATCTAAAATAATTCTAACAAATTAATGATGGAAAACGCTATACACATCCAGAGAAAGAACTATGGAGTCTCAATAAAGATTGAAACTATTTTCTCTTTGGTTGTTATTTTTTTTCTCATGAGAAATGAGTTCCAAATTATTTCTTCCCATCTCAAGAAGGCAAGCAATTTTATGTTGATTATTCATGTGAAGTCATGAAAAATACATTTCCATATTAGCCAAATTGCAAAAGAAAACAGACAAAAATAAACCAAAAAATATATAAAGCTTAAAAATTCTTTAATCTGCATCCAGAGGTTACCAGTTTTTTCTCTGGAGTTGGATAGTATTTTTCATCATAGGTCCTTTGTAATTTTCTTGAATCATTGTCTTCCTCAGAAGAACTAAATTTTTCACGGTTTATCATCTATACAACATTGCTGTTAACATGCATAATGTCCTGGCTCTGCTCACTTCACTTTGCATCAGTTTATATATATTTTTTTTCTCTGAAACCATTCTGTTCTTTATTTATTATAGTAAAATAATATTCCATCATAATCATATGCAACAACTTACTCAGATATTCCCTTGGGAATTGATGGACATTATCTTGATTTCCAATTCTCTGCCACCACAAAAAGAACACCTAAATTTTTTTGTACTAAGAAATCTTTTTTGTATCCTTGTAATATCCACTTATTAGTGATATTGTAGGTCAAAAAATAAGCAGTTTTATAGGGTGCTTACTTGGGAATTGTTTCAAATTATTCTTTTGAATGGTTGTACCAATTTGCTTCCACCAACAGTGCATGAATGTCTCAATTTTTCCATAGTTCCTCCAATATTTGTCCTTTCTTTTTTTCTTTCATGCTAGCCAATCTGTTATGTATAAGGTAATACCTCAAAGGTTTTTTTTTTTTTTTTCAATTGGCATTTCTTTAATCCATAGTGATTTAGAGCTATTGATAGTTTTGATTCCTTCTGAAAATTGTCTGGAATGAGTATTTTATTAAATGTCTACTTGCCAGACACTGTACTAAGAGTTTTCCAAATAGTATCTTGTTTGACCTACAAAAAAACCTTGTGAGGTATATGGTGTGATCCCCATTTTACAGATGATGAATTTGGGTAGAGATAAAATGACTCGCACAGGGTGACACAGCTAGTATATGAAGTTGCATTTAAATTCAGTTCTTTCTGATTTCATTCTCACCCTCTTTCCACTGTATCACCTGTTCACCTCAGAAAATTCCAGTCCAGGAAAATGAACCTTGTCTAAAGTCAGACAATTAATTGGTATCAATTAAGGACTAGAACTCATGTCTCATGACTTCCTGTTCTAAGTTCACAGCTAATAGGCAGAGTATGACAATGAGGTAATTCAACCCAATTTCAATGGACTTGTAAGAGGAGAGAGCCATCACCATACAGAGAGGGGACTATGGCCTGAATGTGGATCACAACATAGTATTTGCACTTTTTTTTAAACTGTTTTTGCTTGCTTTTGTTTTCTTTCTTGCTCATCCCCCTCCCTTTTTTGATTTGATTTTTCTTGTGTAGCATGATAAATGTGGAAATATGTATAGAAAAACTGCACATATTTAACATAGATTGCATTGCTTGCTTTTTAGGGGAAGGGATTGGGAGGGAGGGAGAAAAAATCGAAACACAGTGTTTTGCAAGGGCAAATGCTGAAAATTATCTTTGCATGTAGTTTGAAAATCAAAGGCTACTATTAAGAATAAATAAATAAATATTTTCTTTTTTAGAAAAAAAGTTATGAGGCTGACTTTGAGGAATTCTCCAGGGGATAGTTGGTTGGTATTTAATATTCATGACTCAGAAACTGCATATCCTTTACTACCCACTAGCTCTAATCCAAACTAAGATGCCAAATGTGTTGGACTAAAGTTTTGCTGCCTTTCTTTCTTTCTCCCATCTAAAGTGAGATCTGTACCCCCCTCCAAGGAAATACCTTCCCTCCAAAAAATAACCCATTAATAACAAAATTATAAAACTGGAATCAAGTTGAGAGAAAGTGTTCCCCGATGAATGATTTAAATAAACCTATTAATTATCTGAGGCTTATCGTGCCTGTGTGTGGCAGTGGCAGCCTCTAAATAATGTAAGTTTGGAAGCCTCAGCATCTATTACATTTAATTACTTTTCCCCTGTGGCGTGTATGATAAAGACATAGCAATAAACAAGCTCAAGTCCCCCCTAAACCCATATACTAAAGGTGACTCTCAGCGCCCAGCCAGGGAAGGAGCCTGAGCCCCTGCTGCCTAGGAGTGATTCAGCATGGTTTCCACTGAACAGAGAAAGTGGAAGGGATAGGTCTGGCAGCCAGTGAAGGAAGGAAGCTAGGGTTAAACAGATGATGGAACAGGACCCTGGACAGCAACACCTTCAGAAGCTGGCATCTCAACCAAGAACTCTATCAAAGCATCTTTTGCCTCTCTCATAAACTTCATTCCAAGGGACATCTCTAAATGGCACAGAAGTTCTTGGGATTTTCTTGGGTCTTTCTCAGGCACCTTGTCCATCTTCTTAGACTTTCACAAGTGTTTTACAGGAACATTTCTATTTCTATTTTGCCCATAATGGGCAAATTTATGAAATCAGCTGATAAGCTTCTTTTGCCCTTCCATTACTCCTTTTAGTTGAGTATAAAAATCACAAAGCCTTGCCCCCCGAAATGCAAAAAGAATGCATCCCCCCTTTTGAAGGAATAAAAACTCAGCCTTGACTGCCTCTCAGCACAGTCCAGATTAAGCTCCCCCATGCACTTGACTCCTAAACTGGACCATTTAGCCTCCATGGACCAGCTCTGAACTCTTCTCCATGATGACCTTCCTATTTCCTCTTCAGTTTTTAGCCCTCTCCAACCCTTCAAAAGGACTTTATATTTTTTCCTTATATATCTTGTATCTAGTTATCTGTGTATATATCATGCTTTCATTGATGCATTCTGAGGTCAGAGAGAGTCTCATTTTTGAATCCATATTTTGTCCTGACCAATAGAAGATACTTAATTAGTGTTTGTTAGCTTTCAATTAATTCTACCTCCATCACATATTCTGCGATCTAGGGCAAATACATTTCTCTCTCTGAGTCTCAGTTTCCTTATATATAAAATGAATGGGTTAAACTAGATGGTTTCTTAGGTTTCTTCCAGCTATAAATTGATCAGTTTTGTAATTAGTGATTCTGCCACTTATAAACTGACTAATCTAAGGCAAGTTGCTACTATCTCTGTGCTTTCTTCATCTTGATATGAAAGATATGGGGGAGAGACAGGTTTTATGCTGATTTAGAATACCACAAATTAACATTATCTGTGGCATGTCATATTTTTAAATTATTTTGTTAAGCATTTTCCAATTACATTTTAATCAGGGGCTTTAGACACTGAACTCTTTGCTAGCTTGACACTTCTTCCAGAAGGGCCTCTGAAGCCCCCTAGGAGATTCTTCAATTCATGATATTCCCCTGCCCTGCCCGACAGAAAGAATTTCCTGAGGAAATAGAAGGCTTCCTTTCCATGAAAGTCTCCAAGCAGATAATTGAATAATTTCTTGTCTGAGACTTTTCAAAGGATTCCTCTTGGACAAAATGACCCTGGGAGGCCTTCCTCCTTCCAAGGTTCTGTGAGTCCATGATATCCCCATATCCTAGACTGAAATCTGGAGAAGCCCTGAAAAGAAAGATAATCCAGCCTCCTCATCTTAGATAGGAGGCAGCTAGGCAGCCCAGGTTTTAGAATATAAAACCTGGGGTCAAGAAAGTTGAATTCAAATCCCTCCTCGGATATATACTAGCTGTAGGATCCCAAGAGCAAACTTCAGCACTTTCCTCAGCCTCTATTTTTTCATCTATAAATGATGATGATGATGATGATGATAATATATCAATCTCCTGAGCTGTTGTGAAGATCAAAAAGATGTGTAAAGTGCTTTGCTAATCTAAAGTTCTATATAAATGCTAGCTATTATTATTATTATTACAAAGTGGGAAACTGAGGCCTGGAGAGGTTAAATGGCTTGTTCAACATCACACAGCAGAGCTAGTAAGTGTCTGAGGGGGAATTTGAACCCAAGTTCTATTTCTCTGTAGTCTATCCTGCTACCTGGTCTCTACCCTTGTCTCTGCTTAAACTTCAAAATGAAGGTTCTGAAGACATACTTCAACCAACTTCTCTGACAGTTCTGCCTTCCATAAATCCCCTTCTTTAGCAGCACTTATGGTGGAAACTCCTCAGGACTGGCACCTCATCTTAGTTAGATCACTTGCCAGAAGAAATCACCTTCTCCAAGTGACCCCCAGTAGCTACGCATGAGGGACACAGGAGTCCAAAATGATCCATTAAACTCCAAGGTTTCTACTGAACTTCAATTTTTATTTTCCTCCCATGAAAATGCATTTCTGTTTTGTTTGTTGATTTTATTTTATTTAACATTTTCCCCTAGTTACATTGAAATTTTTTTGATTTGTTTTTAAAACTCTAAGTTCTCTCCATCATCCCCAACTACAATTAAGAAACCACGTGTAAAATTATACAAAATGAAAATGCATTTCTTAAATATCTGTCTCTTTTTGTCTCTCTGTTTATCTCTGTCTCTATCTCTCTGTCGCTCTATCTCTTTGTCTCTAGTTCTGGCTCTGGCTCTCTGACTCTGCTCTGACTCTGGTGCTGTCTGTCTGTTTGTCTGTCTATCTCTCTGTATCTCTGGCTCTCTGACTCTCTGTCTCTCCCTCTCTCTCTCGTCTGTCTGTCTCACACACACAGAAAGGCACACACATACACAAATACACATCCCTACAGTCTCACTTGAATTTATATATTGTATTAAAAGAATGGATGTCAGGGCAAAGCTGTCGGGAGAAATGAAAATGCATTGCCCCTGACAGAAAAGCTGGGATCTCAGCTGGAGCTCTGGAAACTGTTTCTCTGCAGACACTGGGCCCACAGGCCCCACGCCACTCCTCAGAAAACTAGGGGGACAGATGGGAAGAATTTGGAGACCTAATGCATGAGAAATGAATTTGCTGAGAGGGGGACTGGGAGAGTGGGGATCAATGGGAAGTGTCTGGGGAAAACAACACTGACAGCTTTATGTATATTTAGAAGGAAAGAGAGAGGAAAAATCCAGAATGGCCCAATGCCCAAGAAAGTGCCTGGAGATGCTTTAATGAATAACAAAGGAGCTACACTGATGAAAAATATTCCAGTGTGGGCCCCTTCTCAGGGAAGACAGTGGACAAAGCAAAAGAAAAATGTTTGGGAAAAGAGGCTCCAACTTCTCTTTGTTCTTTTTAATGGTTTCTTAGATTCCCTAAGACAAGATTCCCATCCCTCTCTGTCTGCCCTTCTTTCAATGAGTAGGAGGCAGCTGAGTAGTAATGGGCAGAAAGCTGGGGGCTGAAACACGAGACTGATCGAAATCCCAACCCTGTGCCTATCTTGCTTGGGCAAATGGCGGACCTGAGGAATATAAGGACATGGAGACTACGGTGGCAAATGGTGGCTCTGGACCTGGACAAAGACCCAGGAATCTATGATAGCCAATCATGGCTCTGGGCCTGGACAAAGCCTTGAGAACCACTTAAGTCTGGGTTCAGGAGCTCACTCACCACATGGTGGTGGGCAATTTACTTCTTTTGTCTGTGCCTCAGTTTCCTCGGCTTTAAAATGCAGAGAATCCTTGCATTAGCTTTGGCACAAGGGCATCATGAGACAAAAAGCATTGTAAGCTCTTAAAGAGACTGAGGACTGTGAGTTGTAATTGTTATTATCAACTTTATCTCATACACGAAGCAGTGAAAGGAGCCCCAGCTTAGGAGGCTTACAGAACCAGATATTCAGAGGTGAAACAGATCTTAGAAAGCATCCAGTCTAATCCACTCAACTTGGAGACACCCAGAGAAACATAAATAGCTCATCCAAGGTCATAGGCTCATAAATTTAAAGCTGAAAGAGTAGGCTATCGGGGAAACTGAGGTTCAGAGAGATAAAGTCCCAAGGTCACACAAGACAGGAAAAACAGAGCCATTTCACTAATGACCATGTAGCCTAACCCATCCTCCTTTTACTGATGACGAAACTGAGGATTAGAGAATAGAAGGGAGTTTCTGAAGAGTTGCTCAGGAGGTAAGCATCAGAAGTTGGATCTGAAGCCAGCTCCTGATTGTAGTCACTGCTCTACTGCTCCATAAAGTCCCCCAGGGTCAATGAAACAAAACTTGGCTCTGTTCTACATTTGTTGAGTCACTTTTGGAAAATAATCCCCCTCTTTAGCCCTTGGTTTCTCCTTCTGAAAGTGAATGTGCAGAGTAAGTGACCTCTATGGCCCTTTGGAGATATGACATCCTCTCCCATCCTGAGTTGATCTATAAATATTGGGCTAGGCAATGATGTGGTAGTGGCCCATCTCCCCTTGCTAAAAGTCCTCAGATCCCCCTTCGGATGGTGATTCAACTGGAGCATCTCAGAATGGGACAGAAATCATCACAGAATTAGAAAGTGCTTGAATTAGGGACTCAAACTCTGCTCCTGCCACCAACTGCCCATATGTTCTTAAGCAGGTCACTGATGTTCAGTTTCCCCATTTTCAAAGGGACTTCTAGGTTCCCTTCTAGCCTCCATCAATAAACAGGCATATTTTTAATTTCTTGTTTTTATTTTTAATTTCTTAAATCCTGAATGACCAAACAAATGAGTAGTTCTGAAAGATTTCAGAAAGATTAGACTGTGCCTGAAATTGTGAATCTGTGTTATGTATACCCTGAGTTTCCATTTAAATAGAAAGTAAAATCAGTGGACTTTCAAAGCTGCACTGCTTGTCTGCATTTCCTGATGGACTTGTGTTTTTCTTCTGTTCTTTTTTTTGGGGGGGGGGGGGGGTGGGGGAGAGGGTTTTCTCCTGCTTCATCCCTTCTCTGTTCCTAATTGCCTCTCTCAAAGTAAAAAAAAAAA
>JAJPUD010019870.1:0-25735 GCA_023553655.1 Myrmecobius fasciatus
AAGAATGTGTTCTTGGACTAATTTCAGTCAAACAGTTGTTCAAAGCCTAGTTACTGAACTATCACAATTTGAAAGGTACTATTCTAGGTACTGAGGGAATGTGAAGATGTAGAAGACAAAGTTCCAATCCCCTAGTATCATATAATCTTGTTGAGGAGATTAAAAAACATATTAATGACATAAAATAATTAACAATTCATTGCAGATCTGCATATATTAGCTATCTAACCTTTTCTTCACTCTTCTTAGCCTTTTGAGACATAGTTTTCCGTGCATCATAACCCACCCTACTCTAAGCACATCACTATGACCACCTTCTCTTGAAATTGTCTTCTCTAAAGTTATCAGTTTGACAACAGCCTTTGACTTTAGTAGCCATCTCCTCCACTGATTTTCAAAATATTGCTTCCTCTAGGTTCTCCTTTTAACACTCAACACAGAGTGTGCTCTGTCTCTTGCTGATTTCCTTTTTTCTTAACCTCAGTATAAATATTCCTTAAAGTTCTGTTCACACTCCTTTTCTTTTCTGTTCTTTCAATGTCTTTTGTCTCAATTCTCTTCTCCTACAGCTTCAAAAATACTACTATGATATTATGTATATAAATAACAAATTTATATCTTTAGTCCAACTGCCATCAACTTAGTTTGGGCTATTAAGAACTAGACTCTTTTAACTTTGTTTCCCCTTCCTTCAGCTACTCTTACCTCCAGTCAGTATCACGCACTGCTATTAGATATGTTTCCTTGAAGAACAATTCTAATCATACCACTCTCCTGCTTGAAAAACATAAGTGCCTTTCCATTTCCTACCAACATAAAATGCTTCTTCTTTCTGGTTGAGACCCTCAACAATATAGTCCTAAACCTGCCTTACTGGTCTCCTCCTACAGTAGCCCCATTTTTGAAGTGGCAACAGGAATAAAAATGAGAGACATTCAGAAAGAAAAAAAATTGGTCTTGGTGATGGGATAGGGAGAATTAAAGATGAGGAAAGGGTAAATGGGTTATTGTGGCTTGAATACTAACCCAAGAATTAAAAAGATCTATGCACTAATTCTAGTTTTTCCACTCTGGATCAATTATCCCATATTTATTAAGCACTGTATACCAGAAATACAAAAAGAGTCAAAAGGCTATCCATGCTTTCAAGTTGCTTACAGTCTAAAGTATGACTTTGAACAATACAATTGATCTCTCTGAATTTCAATTTTTTCATCTAAAAAAAAAAGACTGATCAGATGGTTAGCAGGATCATACTAGCAGATGCATTGATAAGTAGTAGGGATATGACTATCATTTTTTTTATTTTTCCCACCCAACAAAAGAGTTTTCATATTATAAGTAAGAAAGTATAATTTTGTTATTATTAACTATACCAAAAAAACAAACTAGTTTCACACTTCAGATTTCCATCCTTTCCTCACATCACTATCTGAAATGCTGTCTGCAAATACTCTTGCCCTGGTGAACTCTAAGGAGACTTGATTGTGGGTTATGTTTCATAAATTGCATGGAAACATTTAAAGCACTCACCATTTTTTCTTTCTTGTCTTAAACTTTGAATTACCTGCTGCATTGATTCCTTGCCCATCCCAAAAACTAGTCCCTCGTTCATTTAGTGATTCTGCACACTGTCTTATACACATAGCAAATCATTTAATTTCCTGCTCATATTTAAAATATACTCCTCCACTTGCTCTGCTTTTCATTATTCTTTGCCCTCTTTCAGATTTGCAAAATCCTTTAAGATCAAAAAAAATCAGCCAACTTACAAAGATTAATTTAAGTGCCACTTGGAGCAGTTGACAAAATGCAACCAAGTAGTTCTTTTGCTCATGAACTTTAGCATCATTGCAGAGGCTGAAAATATCAGATGCCAGCATCAGAAACACATTGATAGAGTGCAGTAAATTCCCTTGATGATTAGAATTCAATGCTGTGGCTAGAATAAAGAATAAAGAATCTGGCTTCTGTACTTACCTTGTCTTAGACAGAGAAAGTGCTGAAGAGGTTTTGCTTCTTAAATTATACAATCACATTAAGAGGGAAATTCTTTTACCTACTCACTCCAAACAAGTTATCCACATTTTTATAATAAGTAATGCTTTTAAAGCAACATTAGGAAGGCAACTATTGTTGTCTCCATTGTATAAATGAGTAAACTTAGGCCAAGAAGTGAGTAAATTCCCTAAGCTTACATAAAGAATTAGAATAGAGCTAGAATTTACACAGTGTCTTCAGGAGACCTTAATATGACAAATTGTCAAAACCTTTGACTGGTCACTGTCCACCAATTTATAAATATTCTTCCTAACTGAACACAGAATTCCAGATGCATTCTGGGAAGGGAAAATATACTGGGACTATCACTTCCCTAGTCCCTGATGCTCTGCCTCATTTAATGCAACCTAATGTTATATTAATTTTGGCACCTTTTTCTCACTATTGGCTCATATTAATTTTATAATCTCTTTCAGGTAAAATATCCTGGATTCTTTAAATCCAGTTGTTAGACCTTATCCACAAAAAAATATCCAAAATGCTGATTGAAGTTTACTAAGATGCCTTGTACCAGAAAAATTCTAACAATATATGGTTTTGTTATATTTAATTCGGTAGAATAAAATTAAATAATTTAAAATCTTATCAGTTTAATTAAATATTTTCCTCAAGTATTTATTCTAATTCAGTCTTCATTTTTCTAACAAACATCCATTACTTACCTACTATTTATGTCAGCTTAGTGATTTAAGATCTAGTCTTAGAGTCAGGAAATCTAGGTTTAATTCCTGCATTTAACGTATACTGGAGTGTGACAATAGGTATTTTCTCAGTTCCATTGACAGATTTTTTTAAACCATAGATTATAGATTAGTTATTGTTCTGCATCATTGAAGGGAATTTCTATTGTGGGAGTTCCCTATAAGAATGAAATTATGGGACCAAATCAAGTTGACGATTCTTTTTTAAAAATTTAAGATACTATCCTTGTTGATGGGACAGAAACAAAAATAGATACAATAAAGATCCTGTTCACTAGATTGTCTCCACCAGCTTTGAATATTATCAGAATATTGCATATATTGAGACTCCAATGTATTCACTAGATTTTTTTCTAAGAAGCTTTGTGAGTGTGTGTGTGTGTGTTCTCATATTTATTCATTGTGGCAAGGTATAACTCTCTTAGGTAGGTATATTTGGAAATTACTATTACAAAAAACCAAAAGTTATAAATAAATCTAAATAACAAACTAATTAAAACTGTTTAGGAGGCTTATGAAAATAATAGGTTGAAAAGTATTAATAGTTTGAAATAAAAATGTTGCAATGTAAATTTAAAAAAACATAATAGGTAAAAGAAATGTTGGAAAAACAAAACAAACATAGGAGACAAGGGAGAGAAGAAAAAAATCAAAGATGATTGCAAGATTTTGAACGATACTTATTTTTGGTGGTAACAAGAATAGAGTTTCTGAGGCAGGTGAATTTGAGACAATATACAGGAAAGATGCCTATTTTGAGCTTGAGATAACAATAGGTCCCAACAGAATTGACTGATGTGGGACTCAAGTTCAAGAGAAGTATTTCAGATACATATATAGACTTAAAAGTGATTCACATAGAAATGATAATTGGAACTTATTACAGTGGATAAGATTGCCCAATATGAGAATGTAGAGGATGACAAGAAAGTTTGGGATACCCATGTAAGCAATTGGATAATAGATTATTGAAGGAAACAGTGAGGGAAACAGGAAGAAGCAGTTTCACAGAAATCAAAGTAAGGGACAATATGGAGGTGAAGCTAGATGGCCAGGAATATAGAAAGCTGAAGAAGTCAAAGCCAATGAGAAGTTATAAAAGAAAATTGAATTTGGTCATTAAGTGATCATTGAGAGAACAGTTTCTTTAGAGGGATAAAATCAGAACTCCCAATAGAAGACTTTCAGAAGAGCATCATAGAATTATATTAAGATCTACAAAAGAATTTGTAGACTTTTTGGTCTAACCCCATTCATTTTAAAGATAAGGAAACTGAAACTCAAATGTGTTAACTGACTGGCCCAAGATCACAGAACTATTAGGTGTCATAAATGGGATTTGAATCTGGGCCTCCCTTAATTTAAGTCCAGCATTCTGGTGAATCTTTCAAAAAAAATGGCCATAAAAGATAGAACTATGAAGTTGTTACTTTACAGATAGGAGAGTTGAGTTTTATTTTAGGAATTTTATTTTATTTTTGTTAAGTATTTATTTTAGGGGGAAAAGTGAGCATATTTGGAGGTAGGATGAAGTTGATAGAGAGGTATTGAAGAAGAGACAGAATTCTCAAATATATTTGAAGGAATATTATCCAAGGCACAAAAATAAGAGAATTTACTTGGAAAGAGCAAGGAGGGTAAAGGAAAATCATCTCCTCCTATGAAATAGGATCAAAGAAGGAAAAGACAACCAAAAATGTAAAAGGCTTTTGTTCTATAGAATAAGGCAAATGAAGGAGGAATAAAAGCTGTCTTTAATTTTCTCTGTACAGTAGGAGGTTAAGAGTGACAGAATGGAGGAGGTATTGAAAGCATAAGGAGAGAAGATTTGAGTCCTTCCCAGAAAGCCTTTGTTACTCACTATAGCACTCAAAATCTACAAGTGGATCTAAGACAGAGACACAAATAACTAGCACGAAAAGAAAACAAAATTTTAGTAAGAAAAGTACAAAATTCGATAAGGGTAGAGAAATGGAATCCCTGAGAAGAATTATCTCAAATATACAGAAGAAGAAATGAAGATATTGAGAATTTCATAATTTAAACTAGCCTAGCATAATTATTCACTATCTGAATTAATCTTTGTTAACCTTTGGAGATTCAACTCCTGTTTAAATGGATTCATTGTGACATTTCACAATAGGATGAATGATAAGTATTGAGCAGCATAATCTAAGCAGGAATATGCAGGCAAATGTTTAAGAACTGATCTTCTGGTAAAATTATGTATGTACAAGACTTTTTTTTAAATTTAATTCACATTTTTGATATTTTCTCCATTACTTTATTAAGTATAGACAATCAACAGACCAATAATTCAAGTCCTAATTTGTAGCATTTGCCAATTTCCAAAGTATAAATTTCACATTGAAATTTTAAAAATCCATTCTTCTGAACTGGTAAGAGGTGGTTCCAACATATCTCTGCTCTAGCCATGAAAGATGGCATAAACAAAAATGTTGAACTACATGATGAAAGGCCCCTACACAACTGACATTTTAGATGTCTATGTTTACCACTTCAGTATTTTTATATTTAATAGACAAGTGCCCACAATTTTACTAAATCTATGTCATGGGGACATAAGGACTAATATGATCCTGAGTTTCTTCTGCATTTCCATAGAGTTAGCCAGGATTTTAATTAAAGAATTTCTATTATTAAGACTATTCCAATGAGAATTTTAGGCTTCTAACACTAAAGCCATGTTTGTATACATCCCTAAGAAATGTCTAATGGTATTCCTGCTTCATCTCCCTTGAGACAAATGTTCTCTTAGCAGAAGAGATACTGAACAAACACAATGGTTTTCACCAAAGAAATTGTTGCATACAAAGATTTGATTAGCTACACTACTCTTAATTCAGTTTTCTTCATGAATCTGACCCCAAACATCTGTATAAATGAGGGAAATTAAAGCAGCACATTTTATACAAGATTTGCCAAACCTAATTTAGTTTCTGAATTACTTGACTTCAGGATGATGATATATAATTTCCCCTAAATTTGCCCCTTCCTGGAATTGTCTTTCCACTCTTATTTCTCCTAATCCTCTTGATCCTTGTAAGCTTAGTTTAAATCCCACCTTCTTCAAGAATCCTTCCATGACCATTACAACCTATTATGATGTCACTCTGCTCTGGGCTATTATTCTTATTAAGATTATTTAATAGCTCTTTGCACCCTTTGTGAAGGGAATAGAATAAATGATAACTAATAATGACCTTGACAACAAGGTGGGTATCTACCAGGTGGCCATGAAAATTAGAAAACAAAAGTACCTCATATGTTGTTTCTTCCTCATGTGAGCTGAACTGAAAGATGGATGGAATGAATATATCTGGACTTGAAGTTGATTGATGTCATAGGACTGATTTGCCATTTCAGGGATTGAGATTGGAAACACAGCCTTTGATACCGTCTTCAACAAGCTCATCTTTAATTGTGTCATCACCAAGCTACGATGTCATCTTTTTCAGGGAGTTCCTAATAGTCTGACCTCTCACTATTAGTGAATGATTTTGCCCCCTTTAAAAATGGAGTTCTTATTTTTAAGCAGAATATGTCTAATATTTAGCAGTGTCTTGAACATGGTAGAAACTTAATAAAGGTTTGATGAATTAAATAGTTCAATAACTTATTATCATTCCATGTATCTATGTATTGTCTTCCTGCGCTATCATTTTTATTGAATTTTGGAAATAAAATTTTTTGAGGGGTCTTCTACCCTATTCCCTTGTCTTTTTGGCAATACTTAATATAATATATGAATTAGCCCCAACAGATATGTGTGTTTTCTATTTTTCAAAAATTCCAGGTTCCACATAATTTTTGGTAGCCCATTTTTCACAATCATTCAATTCTTCATTGAATCTAATTTATATGTTTGTGTGTGTGTGTATAATATATTCTTTTGTCCCTTCTCAGTAGAAATATGTACTCAATTTCAGTTGTATAGAGACATGATGAAATCATGGTTCACACAAACTTGTGTAGTAGTTGCTAGACCCTACTCTCTTCCCTGAGATCCCCATGGCGTGTACACACTTAGCAAAGCTACCAAACAGGATCATCAAAGTGTTTAATATTAAAATACTTTTCTTCCACCTCTAATTCCCAAACTTTATTTCCCTAGATTGACCACAGTAACTTCTTAATTCAGGATGGCATATTATGCCATGAAACTAAAATTAAGGAATTAAACTATAGTGAAAAGAATGCTTCATCTCTGTCTGGAGAGATTCAGTTTCTATCTGACAAATTAGCTGTGTGTGAATATATCATTTATAATTCAGCTAAATATTGATTACTTCTTTAAGATCACACATCATTACAGTTATAAGGCAAAAGAGGACAAATACTATAGAACAAATTTATTGTTGCCAAAGCCTAGAAAGAATACTGGAATAGCAATCAAAACAATAGTTTTAATGATAAAAATAACAATAATAGCCAAATAGCACTTTACATTTTGCAAAGCATTTTATATCAGGTGCTCATAACAACCAATATATGCAAAAATTTGTGAAATCACAAAGAGCACATAATCTTCCCCTTCTCTTTTTTGTTCAGTTGATATCCCTCTCTCATTTCTCTATCTTCGAAGCCATTCTCTATTCAGTGGTCAAAATAATATTTCTAAAATTCAAGTTAGATGATTTCTACCATCTATTCTGCTTCCCTTTAAATTCCAGTTGCTCTCTTTTACCTGCAGAATAAAATAAGAAATCCTTGCTTTGGCTTTTCAAGTCCTCCATAAATTGTGTCCTTCTTATCTTTCTAATCTACTTGCGTCATACTCTCCTCTTCAATTACCCTACAATCCAACCTCCTGGTCATTACTCTCATAAGATACTCTGTTTCCTGATTATGACTCCTGGCATTTTAACTGGCTCTTTCCATGCCTGGAATGCTCTACTTTTTCCTCTCTACTGCCTATTCTCCCTGCCTTCTTTTAGGTAGCAAATATAGTCATACTTTCTATAAGAAGTCTTTTAAATCTCTGTTATCTTCCCTCAAAAATTAATTCCAAATTGTCTAATCAATACCTTATTTGCACATAGTTTCCTTCCTTCATTAGACTATGAGATTATTTGAGATCAGAGATAATTTTTTTGGAGGTAGGAGTCCATTACTTGTATTAACAGTATTTTGTGCATTGGTACCTAGTAGGTACTTAATAAATACTTGTTACCTGTCCTATTAGAGGCTGTTAGGTGACACAATAAATAAAGTGGTGGGCCAGGAATCATCTGGCTTCAGATGCTTACTTAAAAAAAAATAATAAATACTTGTTGATGAACTAAGTGGTTCTTAGAAATATAAAAATTTGGCCTTAATTTGGATTTCTAATTTCTATTCTTAGATTTTTATGTAAATCTAAAGTGCAATAATGATTTTTTTAAAAAGATCAATAATATATCAATATTTATAGTAACCTTTGAATACATATTATAAAGTTCTCAAAAAAAGATTATTTTATTTTTGTTTTTTATTCAAGGCCCATGATAGATAATAAATTCATTGATTCAGAATCAATAAAAGTTGAAACTAAGTTTCCCTCTAAAATACACTGAAATAAATTGGGGAGGCAGAGTGAGAGGCAATGATCTAGGGAAATATTTCATGTAGGAAATAACTGGTAAATAAATTACATTCAGACAGTAAATATGAACCTGAAATACTAGATGTAGAGTCCTGTGGAGATTTTTTTAAGCCTTTAAAGGCAAAAACAAGAAAATAAAAAAATACTGAGCCCCAGCTTGTACACTAACCTTTATACTAAAGTAACCACTGGAGTGGATGCTGAGACTTTAGCAGAAATAATGTAAGACCAACAAGTACATAGTAGTTGTGGTTATGTCTTAGAAAGTCATTTTCATAATAAGAAAAGCATATACACAGAAATTAGGAATTGTTGATTTAGAGGGGCTGGTTTCCCTCACTGCAGAAATCTCTAATTTCTTCACCAAATGTCTTTGATGTATTCTCCTGTTGGTAAGTCACTTGCCTGAATCAACATTTCAGGATGGATTCATGCTCTGATCCTGTTACTCCAGGTTCTGTTAATTTTCCTGATTTTTCTACCTCCTTGCTAGCAGCTTCAAACATATATCCTTACCTCTGTATCTTACTTTTCATCTTCTTTTAAAATATAAGTTTTTCATGGGTAGAGATTGTCTTATTTGCCCTTACATTTATCCCCTTTACTTCATACAATGTCTGATGTATTGAATAAATCTATCTTTATCTCTTGTGTATATTTCTTTATCTGTCATGTTTTTTGGACGTGTCCAATTCTTTGTTTCTACATTTGGGGTTTTCTTGGCAAAATATTGAAGTGATTTGCCATTTCCTTCTTGAGCTCATTTTACAGAGGAGGAAAGGGAGACAGAGTTAAATGACTTTCTCAAGATCACAGAGCTAGAAACTGTCTGAGGACAGCTTTGAACTCAGAAATATGAGTATTCCTCATTCCAGGTCCATTGCTCCATCCACCTCACTAAGAACATCTATCACCTAGACCAACCGTTTCTTTCTACAAATGAGGAAGCTGGAACTCAAAGAGGTTAAGCAGTTGGCAGACTTGGGATCTGCTCAAATAGTAACCGATGGAGCTGACATTTGAATGCCTCATCCTGTAAATCCACCACTTGCCCTGGAAAGCATGTCTGCTTGTTTCACTTTACATTTTGTCATGTATCTAATAGAGAAATGAGGCTGGAAGTATAGAGATGGGATTGGGGTGGACTTTCAGACTAATGGCACAGTACAGTAAACCATCTTTCTTCACAGAAACACAGATTGCAGATTTTTTTCAGAGGTTTCCCAGCATATTAGTGTTGCTCCTACATGCTGCTATTATCAATGGGCCAGTGTAAGAAGTTTGAAAATCCTCCACCATCAGTTTGGCTGCCAGAGTAATTAATTTTTCTGCCTCAGAAAGACAGTCTATTGCATTCTAGAAGAACCACAGTCTTCACAGGCAGAGAGGACATCCACATTGAAGAAATCATTTATTCAAATAGTAATCAGGACTCAGGCCAAGGGTCTGGGTAGCTCCCAGTTATGGATATTATTATTATTATTATTATTATTATTATTATTATTATTATTATTATTATTATTATTCATCTGTTATGTTTATAATTTTCACAGAACCATAAGCAAGGGCACAGGGTACATTTTAAGCCATGAACACGTTTGACCCTTTAACACACCGCCTGTGTCTATTATCCAAACAAATAAGAACACAAGTCGGCCGGGCACAGTGATAACCATAAGGTTTCAGCTTAGAAATGTTTCCCAGTTTGGGAGTTACTGCTTTCAGCTGTGATAATAATGGGCTTTTCCTTAGAGGAAAAATATGTAGTGTTTAAAACAAATATCAGCAGCTCCATTTTGTAACACTGAGAAAACATGAATGACCTTTTTTGTTGTTGCTTTAAGATCACCCCAAGGTTTCATAAACGTTGTTTACTTGTGCTAGGAGATAGGACATTTCACTGAACTATGGTTGAGGCAAAGAAGCAAGACAAAATGGACTTTATGGATATGTTAGAGCATCACCCAAATCTTTTAAAGGTGGCCTTCACCCAGGGAATTAAAGCACCTAGTGAATGAAGCATGTAAGTTCCCCCTCCCATTCAAGATCCAGGTTTTGCATCTAAAACTCAATTCAAAATGTAATTCTTTTTTATTTTTTTTTACTCTAGAGTTGACTCAGGCCAGTGTTTTCATACCAAGGCAAGCAATTCAGTCACTGTTGATTCAAACCTCAAGAGACTGTTTCAGGGAAAGCACACATTTATCTGGTGAATGACAGTTGATTTGAAAGCAAAACTAAAGAGGTTTTTTCATGGAATTTCACACCACATCTTTTACTTACCAAAAAAAAAAAAGTTATAGCATTAGGCTTTGTTTCCTGGGACCACCCTCAGGCTTCCTTGTTCATCTTTCCACTTATTATAAAAACCACTCTGCTATTACTCTACAACTCTACTTCCTCCAGTATCCCCTTTCTACTTCTCAAAGAAACAAATAGCATAAATAAAACAACTGTTATTTTATTTAATGAACATTTTTCTTTTTAAAAAGTGGGAGGAGTGGGAGACCTTCCTGCCTTCCCTTCCTTTAAATCTCAGCTAAAGCCCATCATCTACAAGGTCTTTTTCAGTCCTTGTTAATTTTAGTGCTTTTGCTCTAATACTATATCTCCAGTCTTCCCTGTAAATATCTTGTTTGTACCACATCTGTTTAGATGTTGTCTTCCCTTTAGACTGTGAGCTTCTTGAGAGGAAGGACTAGTTTTTTTGTGTTTGTTTGTTTGTTTTGTTAATGAGTTTTGTTTAATTATTTATTTTTTGGTATTTTGGTATTCCAGCTTAGCACAATGCCTGGAATATAATAGACATTAAATTAAACACATAGTAACTCATTATCTGACTAAACATTACTATAGGAAACAAAGACTGAAGCAAGAAGTTCCTTTTCTCAGCCAACTGGATGATAAAATTTTGAGCTGATATGTTTATTTCCCCAAATAACTCAATATGTATTAGAGTTGATTATTTAAAATGGAAGTCAAATTTTATCAGGTGACAAAATAAGCAGACATTCTGCAAGATGAGTGCTATTCAAGGTGACCTAATTTATTGAGACCAGAGGTCATAAAAAAATTCACCAGCTTACACTACACATTGCCACTCATTATAAAGGTGGTGAGAAGTGCAATAGTCTCTGATGAGGCTTAGAACCTATATGCCCAATCAATTGAAATACTTTGAAAAAATTTAGAAATGCAAATATTTGGGGAATATATCAACTGAAAATGTTCTGGAAGCATCTTATAACTAGGACTAGCTCTCTGTATTTTACATGTCTCATAATTTTATTCATCAGAGATACAATAGATCAAGCAAGATATAATCAATACAACAGTATCAAAGGATGAAAACTAGAAAAGGCCTCAAAAATCCCTTAGTCTAACTCATTTTACAAATCATGAAAATGAAATCTGGATAAAATGTGACTTGACATAAGCAATAAGCATCAGAGGTGAGATTTGAACTGGGATCCTGAGACTGTTGAACCAGAGCTCTTTCTACTGTACCACAAGATGTCTCCATTAAATAGACACTAAACACTTTGTGTCAAGCCTAGGAATATAGAAGTGAATAATTAAAACAGTTCATGCATCTATTAGGGAATATATGAACACAAATACATATTATTCAAATTCAAATGGTCAGAGTGCTATACCATGTTTTGAGTAAAGAAAGCATGTTCAGCAGAAGGATAAGGCTTTATTATTGAGGACCACAGTATATCAGATATCGAAATTACCTCAGAGACATCTAGTCCATCACTCTCTAAATAAAACACAACTTTGGCCTATTGCTCCTAATTTTGCCTCATGAGTGCAAGTAAGACAACTCTGTGACCTCCCTCCACGTGACAGCCCCTTATATGATTATTGGAAGATCATATACTTACAGCTGAAAAAAAAAAAACCCTCAATGATCATGGATCCCAACACCCCCATATACACACAACCTCCTCATATTACAGATAAGTAAGCTTGGTTCCAGGAAATTTATGTTGTTGTTATTTGTCCTTCTTAAAGAAAACCATGACATCAGAAATATGGTGCTATGACATGCAAGTGAATTGGATTTAAGTGACGGAGGACTGTGTAAGGTCTGAGATCCAGATCATTTTTTTTCCTCTTTTGCAATCTCCCAAGATATCCCAGGGTTTACTGGCTAAATTTCTTTCTTAAGGTCTAGATCTTAAAACAAAACCAATCTGATTGTCATTGGCCACCAATTGGTCCCAGGCCAAGCCTGTTTAGATCATTGCTTGGTTTCTGATTGACTCAGATTAAATGTAAATAGCTGTCATTTTTGCTCTGACCAGAAATCCTGAGGATCTTTCCTTCAGATTTATTTATTTAGGAAAAAATATATTTTTGACTAAGTGAAAAAGGATATTCTTTGCTTCAGTTGCTACCTATCCTTAATCACTGAAAGGGTGTAGCCTCAGTCAAAATGAGATCTACTGATGACCTTAGTTTAAAAAGGCGCAGGTATCCCTCTGCATCCATGGCCATCTCCAGTTGTCCTGATTTATACCTGACCAATGGATTCAGATCACTCCAGAGGGGAAGGTGAGGGAGGTGACCTTGCACAACCCTTGCTCTCTTAAATTTGATTCACTTGCATGTCATGGTATCATTTCCCTGATGTCATGGTAGTCTACGAGAACAAAGGAAAAACAACCTCTGTGAGTAGAGCTACCCCAAATCCATCCTCCCTCCCTTCCTTCCCTTCCTTCCCTTTTTTCTTTTCTTTCCATTCTTTCCCTTCCTCCCCTTCTTTCCCTTCCTTCCTTCCTTCCTTCCTTCCTTCCTTCCTTCCTTCCTTCCTTCCTTCCTTCCTTCCTTCCTTCCTTCCTTCCTTCCTTCCTTCCTTTCTTCCTTCTCTCTCCTTACTTTTCTCTGCCTTCCTTCCTTTTCTTCCCTCTCTCTGTCTAGGGAATTTAAGTGATTTCTTCAAAAAAAAATAGCTCAGGGTCACTGTTATTTGTAGGCAACTAGATAGGAACAATGGATAGAATACTGGACCTGGAGCCAGGAAAAATCAATCAAGTTACTTAAATTCTGTTAAAATGGGGATAACAGTACACTTACCCCCAGGGAGCTTGTGAGAACAAAACATTTTTAAAGTGTTTTGCAACCTTAAATGTGCTATATTAATGCTAGTTATTATTATCATAATCATTATTTTGTTCAGAGGCAGGATTTGTACCTAGATATATTCTCAGTTAGTCAACCAGGTTTTTATTAAGCAGCAGATTTGTACCAGGTACCATGCTAAACACTGTGGATACAAGGAAAAGCTAAAAATGAAACAAACAAAAACAAACAAACAAACAAACAACAAGGAACCCACAGGCAAGCAAGTTGCAGTGGATAGAGTACTGAACCTGGAGTCAGGAAAACTCATCTTGCTGAGTTCAGATCTGGCCTCAGACACTTATATATGATCCTGAGCAAGTCATTTAACCCCATTTGCCTCAATTTCCTCATTTGTAAAATGAGCTGGAGAAGGAAATGGCAAATTACTGTAGTATCTTTGCCAAGAAAATCCTAAATGGGGTTTTCCTCTTGCAAAAAGTCAGATGAGACTGAAAAACAACTGAATGATAAGATATAATAGAAGGTAATTTAGAGAGAGTCTCAGAGGGAAGTCACTAAACCTAAGGAGGCCTTGGAAAGACTTACTGCAAAACATGAGACTTTCCTGAGATTTGAAGAAAACCTTGGAAGCTAGGAGGTGAAAATGAGAAGGGAGAAAATGCCAGGTATGGGGGAAAACAATTGAAAATATATGGAGTCTAGAGATGTAGTGTCTCATTCAGAGAATAGCAAGGAGATCCATGTCATAAGATTGCAGACTAAATAGAAGGAGCAGGTGAAGGGAAGCTATAACTGACTGGAAAAGTAGGAAGGAGCCAGGTTATGAAGAATTTTAAAAACCAAAGGATTTTTATTTGAATCTGAGGTAATATGAAACTATGGGTGTTTACTGCATGAAGTTGGAGAATGATGTGGTCAGATCCATACTTTAGGAAAATAAATTTGGCAGTTAAGTGGAGAAAAGATTGGAGTTGGGAGAGTCTCAAGGCAGGAAGACCATCCAATGAGCTAGTGCAATAGTCCAGGTGTGAAGCGATGAAGTTGTACAAGGCAATTGCAAAGCCAGAGGAGAAAGGGGTGGGGAGTTATGGAAAGAAGTTCTATTGAGGTAGAAATCATAGGAATTAATAAATAATTGGGTCTGGGGGAGTAAAAGATGGTGAGGATTACTGAATGACACCTAGATCAGGAGCCTGGGTCAGTGGGAGGTTGGTGGCAATCAGGAACATTCATAAGAAAGTTATGAAGAAGAAAGGCTTTGGAAGCACAGTTATTAAGTTCTGTTTTGCATATGTTGAGTGTAAGATACCTATGAAATATCCAGTTCATGATATCTAATAGGAAGTTAGAGATGTGAGACTAGAGGTTAAAAGAGAGGTTAGGGCTAGACAAGTAAATCTTAGAGGCAATTGCATAGAGATTTTAATTGAAACCATGGGAGCTGATGAGATCACCAAGTGAATAGAGAGGGAATAGAGAAGGACAGAGCCTTGGGAGACCCTGATGGTTAGAGGTTATATTATTTTTAAAAAACCTAGAGATTTTATGTAATCCACCATCTGCTCGCCAGTCAGATGTTATCTCTACTTTTATTAAACTCTCATAGTTCTTTATTAAAACTCTATTGTACTTAGCATATTCTGCTATTATTTTATTTGTGCATATGTGTTCTAAACTTTTGAGCATTGAGACTGTCTCTGATTGCTATTTGTATAAGCACAATATTCTATTCTTGGAGAGGGTTCTGGTAAATGTTGAATAACTAGTTCTCCAGAAAACAAAATGTGTGTGTGATGGACTTTTATTTTTACTCTGCGTTATTCACATTTTCTCCATCTTTCTTAAACCTAGAAAATCTACAAAAGAATAAATGGAGCCTGGTTGAAGTGTTTGCTGACATGCAAACCATAAATGCTCACATTGAAAATTTAGCAACTTGTTTCAGCACACCTTTGGAAAAGGGAATGGAATTTGAAGACAGATAAAGTTGAAAATAATTTTTCATTTCTTAATAAGTTGTTTACATGGTATCTATGGAATTTGTAGGTAGCAATGTTCTGTACCTAGTAGAATAGAAGTTCCATGAAAGTTGTGATTTTTACTCACTCTCTCTCATGAATGAGTATTTCCTTTATCTGTCCATTGCCAGGATTAATACATATTTGTTTCATCATGGTTGAATTTTATAATATGAATTTCATATAATCTATGGTTATTTTATTTATATAATTTATTGGAAAATGATCAAATTCTTAAGACATTATTTCAAAAGTTAGTTATATTTCCAAAATAACAACAGAAAAGCATTATTTCTCAGTGAACCACACAGCATCAGAGAATTTCTATCCCTGTGGTTTGCATTTATATCAGCAAGTTGTATGAATTTTCTATTTCGCTCAAACTGCAAAGTGGGGATAACCTAGTGCATAGAGAACAATTTCTGTTTTTCCTGAAGTTTTTAGAAGCATAAAGTTATATGGAAACAAAGAGCATGTTTTACCACATCTCTTCAATGCTCAAACTGTTTTGTAACTCTATTGATTATATGATATAATACAAACTTTTTGTCTTACTTTTAATTTAGGACCCTCCATCTTCCTTTCCAATTTTATTTCACAGTAATTCCCTTCTTTCTTACATGCTATTTTTCAGAAATTAGGACAATGATTTAAGATTTCTTATCTCCCCATCTCACATGCTCCTCATACTTGCAATGTGTTTTTTCCTCCCCTCTTTTTCAGAATTCAACTAGGATGGTGGCTCTTCAATAAAGCATTTTTGGGTTGAACTCCACTCCTACCACCACAGTGACTTCTCTCACTTGTTTCATTTTTTGTAATATTACTTTGAATATCTCCTTTGTCTTTATGACTTTGAACCTAGCATCCTAATTGTTTTTCTGCTTCTTTTATGTCCTCCCAAATCAGATTAGATAGTGAGGTATCTCTTTTTTCCCCAGCATCTAGCACAATGTCTTGTATATGGAATATGTTTAACAAATGTTTGTCAACTTGAATAATGGGTATCAATAATTTCAGTAATTTAAAATAATAATTTTTCTTTTTTACATATTCCCTGGACTTTTTATTTTCTCATTTTCCCATAGATTTTTCACATCTTTGCCTGGAAATTATTGTTCCTAGATAGATTTAGAACTCTTGAGCACCTCAGAAATCAGAGAATCAGAAGAGAGAAATGAGACTTTTGAGGTCAACCCTTCTCTGTTGAAAGACTAGGACACTGACCCAGAG
Organism: Myrmecobius fasciatus; assembly: GCA_023553655.1. Lineage (NCBI taxonomy): Eukaryota > Metazoa > Chordata > Mammalia > Dasyuromorphia > Myrmecobiidae > Myrmecobius > Myrmecobius fasciatus. The sequence goes on from JAJPUD010019870.1 coordinate 16,713, forward strand.
AAGTCATTTGATCACAAAATTTGAAATCTAGGCTTTTGATACCAACTTGAATACTCTTCCCAACATTTCTGCATCAATATCCACATTTTGCATAGTAAGTGATCACTTTCTTTGCCAGTAATAAAGCCATCAACTACCTGTTTTAAGCTGTTTCCTTTTCTACTAGTTTATTTTGGAAAGACAGTAAATGTTACAGTAATTACACTATTACTATAATGAGCAGGTTTGAGCTTTTAACCAAAATTGAGAGCTACTCCACATCCTCAAGTGTAATGAATATAGGAAACAGCTTGGCCAGAAAATAGAAAAGAAGGAATGCCTAAGAACTCGGATATTATATAGTAGACTTGAAGAGCAAACTTCTGGAAATACTTGGCTGTTATTCAGCCTCAAACTGTTTCCTAAATAAAGGCAAAAAATGACTCAAGTGAGAAATATGTTCGAAAGGGATTATTTTTATATTTAAATTTTATAGGTTTTTTCCCCCTTCTCTCTATTAAGTCATATTTATGGCAAGACTTTTTTTCCCCTGCAGAATGAGGATGTTTGCTTTTACTCCTGGTGTGCTTTGTTCTCTGAAGAGGTACAGGTTCAAATTTAAAATAATTGAGTTGATTTTATAGCAGAATATTGTTTTGTTTTGTTTTTACAACTTGAGAGAAGATGTATGGTATTCATTAATATATACAGTGGTAAGTTCAACATTTTACTTTTTTGGTATAGACTAAGTAAAGGCACAAATTTCATTTGATACATAACAAACAACTGAAGAGAAATAGACTGTCTTGCAGCTGGAAAATGGTTAGATATTTTCAATGATCCCAAGCTGCTCCTTGACCAAAAATATCTATATTTTCACACACCCACATTATCTTGGGGATGTTATGTGTCTGTAAATCATGGAGCATTGCAATCTCTGAATAATCAAAATTATAGGTGACTTTCAAAGGACCATAGACATATGAGATAACATATAAATGAGGAAGTGGGGGGAGTACCAGTGAGGATATCTATTACTGGAAAATGTGTGCTGATCAAATTTTAAGAATAGGAGATAATAGATATGCTGAGAGCTCCTCTAGAACCCACCAAATATTACTAAAAACAACCACAACAACAAATAAACAAGGAAGGAAAGCCTGGAACCCATTCATTTCAAGCTCTTCAATGGAAATTTATGAGCAAGAGTTGCTCATAAGGGTAAGAAGACTTGGATAACCTTGCTGTTTACACTACTAGAGGGAGAACTCCATAGTGAGATCCTGATTTTGTAGAAAGACAGAAGTAGAAGTTTCAGGACTAAATCCTGGAGTTTTGAGTTTGCTTTTCCATCTAATCACTACAAATTTGCAACAACAGAGTTAAGTAAAGGTATGAATGAATGAGTGAATGAATGGTTGATTAAATATTTACAGTGGACCAAACATTGTGTTAAACTCTGGGGTTTCAAATACAAAAGAAAAAGCAATCTTTTCCTTCAAAAAAACTTACATTTTAATGAAAGAGACAACACACATAGAGGAATTGTTGCCAGAGAGGGACACTTTAATCAAAAAAGTTAACAGTTTATATAATGGGACTAGAGTGGAGGACATTAAAACAACTTCTTTCAGGAACAATGGCACAGTTGATTTGATCGTGGTCATGGGTTCAAAACTGTGAAAATAGAGATAGAACAATGAGGAAAATGTATAAATAGCATCTTGGATGTTGACCAGGGTATGAATCAGTCAATCTATAAAGATTTGTTAAGTAGCTACTATATACCAGGCACTAAAGAAAGCAGACAGAGATAGGAGGAAAATTAAGTATGTTCAGGATTCTCTCAATGATGAGAAGAGATCATTGTACCTCAGGGCAAAAGTTCCTCCAACTCATGAGGATAGGTGATTTTCTTTGGAGTTTTGTTGTCATTGTTCAATTGTTTTAGTCATGTCTATCTCTTTGTGACCTTATCTGGAGTTTTCTTGGCAAGGATACTGGAATGGTTTGCCATTTCCTTCTGCAGCAATTTTGAGAGATGAAAAGACAGAGGCAATCAGGTTTAAGTGACTTGCCTAAGGTCACACAGTTAGTAAGTGTCTGATTATAGATTTGAACTCAGTGCCATTTAGCTGGCCTAAGTGCTTTTAGTAAATATACTGTAGGACACAAATGTAATAAAATCTGAGATGAACTTCAAAATCAAGGACAGCTCAGAAATTACTTGAATTTTGGAACTGAAATTGACAAGAAACAACATTTAATGAATGGCACTCATTTTTAATACGTTCTACATTATGATTTGAAAACAAAGAGGTATCTAAATGTCATATATAAGATGAGGTCAGAAAGTACATCCCAAAAAGTATTAGAATGTAAAATAAGATGTAAACCTGTCCTGCAGAAGGTCAGAAAATAATAGAAATCTCTTAAAGTAAATTTGGGTACAATTTGTCAACATTTCTCCAAAACTGTTTAGAGGAGAAGGTATTGTGATCATATATGATCAATAGTAGTCAATTAATCAATAAACTTTTATTTAGCAAGTACTACTTCTAGGCACTGTACTAAGTGCTGGAAATATAAAGAAAGACAAAAGTCAATCCTTACCCAGTAGAAGCTTTCAATCTAATGGGGTAAGACAACACAAAAGAAAGCTAAAAAAAAAGTAGGGGGACAGAGGGCCAGCTCATGAGAAATTTTTTGCTTAAAGCTTGAAATAATTTAGCAGAATAAGGAGTTTCTAGAGAAATCCAGAGCAGTACAGCTGAGAGGGAAATGAAGGTAAAGAGTGAGTAAATTTTAAGCTTAGCAAAAAGCCATTGCAAAGATAGAACATCAGGTGTGTGGAACAACAAATAGGCCAATTTGGCCTAAATAAAAGAGAAATTCATCTAGTATCCTATAACATGAAAAAAAAAATATTTAGGAATTCCAAAACCTCATGGTTACTTGTTGAGATATCAAGAAATACTTCACCCGTATCTGTGCAAAATCTTCCTTATCTATGCAAACTCTTCCTTATCTGTGAAAAATCTAAGAATAATTTAAATGTATATCAGTAGTAACTTTGATGAAATTTTAATAAGGGAGCAAATAGGCTTTGGAAAAAAAAAATGAAACTCTATACTAAGCCCTATCTTTACATTCACACAATTGAAAGAAAGGGGTAGAGAAACAAATACTCCACCATGTTTATAATTTTCTGAAAAAAAGTGTTTCTTTAGAGCTAAATGAAGACAAGGATTCTATTTCAATAGTTCTAAGATTATTATGGTCAAATGAGACATAAACTAAGGACATTTTTGCCTATCAAAGGCAAGTGCCACCATCATGGAGGAATCTAATAGAGTACAAAAGGAAAACTGATTTTCTTGTAGGTAATGAGGATCTAGTCAGACTCTAACTTTGAGATAATATTGTATTATTCAGTTTAAGCCTATTAATTTTTCAGTTTCTTAAATGAGATATATAATGACTGAAAAGTTTTTCTTTTCCCCAGTATGGAAAAACAAAAACTATGGATAAAGAATGTCTATTGGCCAAGCTGTGATGTTCACTTAGTTGAAGTGACAACTCATAATGGATCAGTACATATGTTTTTGACAGACTCAGTGAATGAACAGTGTACTTGGCCGAGTATTGAATAGAAAAAAAAAAGATAGTGGATTAGTTTGCATTTGGGAAATTATAGTCCTTTTAATAACTCTAAGATTTTCCTTGGGAAAAAAACATCTTTTTAACATTAATATTCTTCTGATGATGTTATATGGCTATGAGTCATGAAATACCACAATCTCTAAGGGGTCAAAATTATGAGTCACTCAAAAAGCAGTGAAAATAAACATAGTGAATATAAATAGGCTATAGTATATTAGTAGCAGTGGGTTGCACAAAGTGGCATAAAAGACACTAGGGAGATATATTCCTAGAAAAGGAGACAAAGTCATGGAGTGGGAGTGAGAGAGTAAGGGATAACAGATGTATAGCATTTTGCATTGGTACGTAAGTAATATGAAAAGAACTACAGGAAGCTGCTCACTAGCCTCCTGTGGACAACATAAGACAAGAAGGAGTAGGTGAGTTTTAGTTGAAAACATTCAAGTGAATAGCCGCATCATGAGATCACAAAGACATCAAGGTGTTGAATATTGAAGGAAAAATCTTTTAGCATGCTATCAATGGGTGCCCTGTGCCAATGAATACTTACAGAATATGTAAAACATTGACATTATAGCTTAAGTAAGTTTCTTAAGAGTATAGGTAGAATATATCAACCTCTGACTTTTAAAAAAAAACCTGAGGTTTTGTGATTGCTTAAGGACCAGATTCTTTTTTACAACAATGAAAGTTTTTCCCTAAGACACTTCTAATAGATTTAGCTGAATTTATTTAATATTGCCTTATTGTAGTCAATGTACTACTATCTTATTAAGGATAGAATGAATAATGTGGCTTCTGGTATCGTGGGGAGTTGCAATGCCCAATGTATGTGAGAGAAATACTTGACTTAAATTTATAAAAAATTTTCTTGTAGATATATTGTGTATGGGATTTCTTTTTTAAGGGTCTATACCTGATATAGTTGCAGAATAAAATCCTTGAGTAGAGGAAAAAAGGGAAAATCATAAATTATATCATTAAGTAAGTATTCATGCCATCCAAACTTGCTGATAATTCACAGCTATTAAAAAAGCAACCAAAGATGGTTTGATTAGGACAGGTAGGTAGCCCAATAGATAGAGCACCAAGCCTAAAGTCAGGAGGACCTGAGTTTAAATCTGGTCTCAGACACTTAACACTTCCTAGCTGTGTGACCCTGGGCAAGTCACTTAACCCCAATTGCCTCAGCCAAAAAAAAAATTGGTTTGATAGGGGAGTCAATTTTACTACTGCAGAACTTATGTATTGATGACTTGTATCCCCCCAAAAGCATGCCAATCAAATTGATTTCACAGAGACAAATCATTCAAATAATTTTCCTTTTTTATAACCAGACTTCAAAACAAAAGCATTTGGGTATCTGTTTTTAATTTTGAACATGAGTGTTAATTACTCATCGACAAATAAATTTTTCATCTTGATCTGATTTTAAATCAATATAACTAAAATATATCGAATTATAGAAGGCAAAAGATAATGGAGGCAACATTTTTGGACAATGGCCATTAGACAACAATCAAGTTTCAGCTTCAGCTATCTGCCACTGCCTTTTTAACAGCTATGTGATAACAAGTATTTCATAGAATGAATGAGCTTATTTTGTCATTTTTAGCATTACAGGGCTAGTAAATTGAGATGAAGACTTTCCCTGATATATTGAATCCCTGAATATGTTGAGAGAAGAGGAGAGAGGGTCATGTTTCAGTTTCTGATTCCCTGGAAATGACTGGCAGAAGTCCTTTCTTGGCTCATTCTTTGTACTTCATGGTGCTCTGTACAGAGACGTTGGGTGCCAGAAATAACAATCATGTCAAATTGCACTTCATGCTTGAAAAAAATTATCTCTATCCAGCACATTTCTATTCCTAATAAAAAAAAGTTTAAACAGATGGATGAATTTACTTGTTTTAAGCCCTGTTGATGAATTTTATGAAATCTTTTGCCCACAATTATATTTGTTTTCTTAATTTTTTTTTCTTTGAGATATATAATTCAATATTTGAAATCTGATTCTGGCAAAATTAACCAAACATTTCTTAACGTTAATTCTACAGATATGTTTGTTTATTCATGTTTAATACACCAATTCTTTATATTTCTGTTGCATGTACAGAGGATATGTCAATAACTAGCCAATATTCTCTGGTTTGCAATTTAGGGTATGCAGTGAGATATATGATTAATTAAATGAGCAAACAGACAATTTGTACATATATAATGATTATTTTAAATAATTACAGATTCTTTTATATAATAATCTTTAGTATTTCATAGTTTCAAATAAGGCATATAATATTTGTTCTTTGGTATCTATATTTTAATTTGTGCTTTCAGTGAATATATTTCATTTTTAGGGAAAAATAAATTGCTTTAGGCAGGGAAAGAAAAAAAGGCAGAAAATTCCATTTTTCACAAAATTTTTGTCCATTTTGAAAATACTTCTGAAATCAAAATAGAGACACATATAGGATTACCCTTTGCCTTTAATTTGCTGATAAGCAAAGAAGTGGGGACTTTATGTTAATCACCTCTCCTGATTTTAGAATACTTCTCATTTAACTCTATATTTGTTTTACTTTTAACTGAGTATAGTTGTATGTACCATATCATTTTTAAAAAAATATAAAACAATACCACAAGGAAAATAACAAGTAGTAATATCTTTCTGAATAGCTAGTTAAGGAATACTTACCATTGTGTTTGTTCTCCCTTTCAAGAATATATCAGCCAAATCACATCTATGTGTTTTTTTAGATTTCACTTTAGGAGAAAAAAGACTAGAATGAAGTTCTTTGAGAATAGGAATTGATCCTTTTTTTCCCCTTTGCATCCCCCATGTCCAGCATAGCACTTCACACATAATAAGGCCTCAATAAATCTGGTTAAGTAATTGGTTGATTCAGCATTCTACAGACAAGATAACCAATCAGATAAATTAATTTTTTGCAAAGGGTTGTGACAGACAAGGGGCTAGTATGTTAACCTAGATAGAAAATATTTATATATGAATTAAAATAATCCTTTAAAAGTGATATAGGAATACTTTTTTTATAAAGCTTTTTATTTACAAAACATGAGTGACCTTTCAACATTGACCTTTGCAAAAAAAAATAAAATAAAAGTGATATAGGAATAATGAAGAAGCTATTTATATGCTTTGGTAGTCATTTTATGATTGAAGAGATTGTCTCAAAATATAAATATAGTCAAACATAAATTTAGGTTTAGATTGAATAGAAGTTAAGGACAGCAGCAACAGCATGATAAGCCACCAGCTGAGTAGTTTGAGCAAGATTGGAGGATTTGTGCTAGTTGTCTATATCAAGGTCTAAAAGATACTTATACCCAGAAAGCCCTTCAGTGTAGTGAGAAAACTGAACCCACCCTTTTCGTTTAGCTTGGCTCTTTCTTACATATCTGATACCAGACCTTGCATACTGAAATCTGAACCATTTCTCTCTGTATTTCCATTTTTGTACCCATATGACCCCCCACAATACCGTTACCTCACTGATTAGCAGAAGGTTTTTCCCCCTTTTGCCTTTATATCTTCAGCATGGTTCCCTGAATATAGGGAGAGTTCAATAAGTGTTTTTAGAATTGTTAAAATTAAAGAATTTCATGAAAGCTGATTTTAATAGGACTGGAGAGAGATAAGAAGGTAAATAACATAGAAAAGGCATTAAGAGAAATGGGATCTGGGTTCAAATTCCCATTCCTAATACTGCCCATGTGATTCTGTGCAAATCACTTAACTTTCCTGGATCTCAATTTCCTTATTTGCAGTGTAGGTGACCTTTATGTCCCCTTTCAGTTCAGTGTATGATCCTCTGTTAGGACGACTATCTGAAAGGATGGATCTAGGAAGAGGATTTAACCTGAAGAAAAAAAGAGGGAAAATTTATTTGCTTAACAATCTTACTAAGCTGATTTTTAAAAACAGCACTGTGAATATAAATGAAAGTTAAGTGGTACATGTTCTTTGAATGCACTAAATTATTATAATTCAAAAGGGAGAAATGGAAAAGAAAATATTTGATTTTTTTCTATATACTATTTCCTTTTGCTTCTCAGCAGGTATAGAACTTTTCAAAGACTCAGTAGGATTGCTGAAGAGGTGTGTGAGTTGAAAGTAAAAAAGGATATTTGTTTTAATACTGTTCATTCTTTAACCTACTTTTTAATCAACTCTTTAGCCAAATTCTTAAAGGCTCAACTAAGGGGCACATTTATGTTCCCAGGAACACATGCATATGTCTAATTTGGCAGTAAGAATATACTAGGAAAAAAGAGGGAAGCATTTTTCAAGTAAACATGACATGATCTCTTCTGCCAGAGTGCCCCTGGTCAGACAGCTGCTGTACTGCTACATTGGGCTGGTGAAGAAAGAAGACATAAAATGGGAGCCGAACCAGATTATCCCTAAGGTTCCTCCTGAGTAACAGTCTATAATTACATGGCTCCACAATGTAGACTTTGGATGCATCCCCACTGAGACAAGTGCTATTATTTGCCACATCCTAATTTCTTTTGGCAAAAGCATGAATCCAATATTTTTATTCTTATTCTTTTTATTTTAGGAAATCAACAAACCCCAAATACCAAATAATGTTATGTTCGTGTCTGTGGGTTTTGCCAGGAAAACTCACTTGTGATTTTGTATTGGGGTGCTGATGCAGGGCTGATGGCTGCCCACCGCTATGGAAAAGTAGCGCTAGTAAGTCACTGAGGGTTAGTTAATAGATTTTAACTCTCAGGATATGGTTTAATGGAAATGAATGCCATTTCCCCTTGAGAAGGACAGTCCCCATGATAATGACATAGCTTAAATAGCTATTTATTTTGCTTGCATTCGGGACTATATACTTGAGTAAATGGAAAACCATCTTAAAATGTTAAGCCTTAATCCCAACCTCCTCTCCCAATCCCCATGAAGAATGCTACCCAAGACTATTCTCTACAAGTGGCCAATTGATCATGTTTCTTAAATCCTCTACCTGTAAAATGAAAATTCATTTTAAACTTCACATGACCAGCCAGCAGATTTCTTGAGCATGGTGTTTTGAGTTGCACTGGATTAAATTGGTCAGGGTGTCTGCACTAAATTCAGCATTACAATAGTGAGAATCAAGTAGTGTAGCCTGCCAGGTTCTTTATAAAGAGTAAGCCAGTCAAGGCAAAAAACTGAGCCAGTCAAAGTTCAGTGATGGAATCAGGTGCACAAGCTATCCCTGCACTTTAAGGACTGACTAGAAATGGAAACACTGCCTTTCTATTTATATACATGTTCATGCATATACACATGTGCATATTCACATATATGTACATATATAGTATGGGCACATGTATATCCATTTGCATGCATATGCACATATATG